>CAUYRH010000106.1:0-18169 GCA_963574655.1 Perodicticus potto
TGCAGCCTTAAAGAAAGATGGAGACTTTACCTCTTTTGTGTTTACATGGATGGAGCTGGAACATATTCTTCTTAGCAAAGTATCTCAAGAATGGAAGAAAAAGTATCCAATGTACTCAGCCCTACTATGAAGCTAATTTAAATGTGTCATATGAAGGCTAAAACCCAGTTATAGCACAAGAAATGGGGAAAGGGGTAAGGGAGGGGAGGGAAGGGGAGAGGATGGGTGGAGGGAGGGTGATTGGTGGGATCACACTTACTGTGCATCTTACAAGGGTACAAGTGAAAATTACTAAATGCAGAATATAAATGTCTTCATATAGTGATTAAAAGGCCATGAAGGCTATGTTAAATAGTTCAATGAATGTATTTCAGATTGTATATAAAGTCAGCACATTGTGCCCTATGATTGCACCAATGTACACAATTATGATTTAATAAAAATAAAAAAGTAAAAAAACAAAAAAATAAAGAATTTATCAAGGATCGAGAGAAATGTAACTGACGTATTCCCTTAAAAAGGAAGTGTGGGAACTGAGAGCAAGAAGAGTCTAGAAGAGGGGACGTATGCTTTGCGGTGACAATGAGAATTTCCACGAATCTGTGTCATGTCTGTTTCATGCTTTTATTTGAGTTTGGAGTTGGCAATTGGACTAAACACCAAAAAAATATGGCATAGAAGAAAACATTTTGGAATATTACTTTTATTAGTCAGCTTGGCTAATGTTTTTACAGAGCTGACTGCTCGCTTGACTGAATTAGCTGCTTACTTTTGCATAACTGTAATATTGGGTGAATCTTCTGGTCCCAGATAAATTTAAACAATCGTAGTCTAATGGGTGTTTGTAATGCATTTTTTTAATCTCTGGGGAAGGAAAATAGAAACTTTCCCTTGGTAACTTATTTAGTTCCATATCCACTGTTCCTTCTTAAATGACTATGTTCAGTTTATTGGTCACAGATTATTTACTGAACATATTATACTAGGTTATTATATTTGGCTTTATTATGCCAACTTTTTTAGTAGTAGTGATACGCAAAATTCACTGTATTATGGCAGAAACTTAAATATAGCAGATATTTTAAACACCAAAAGCATTCATACATAAAACATACTTTTTAATTTGTGTACTTTTATAACATCTTATTTATTTATTTATTCATTTATTCATTTCTTTCCAGGTTAACATGAGGGCACAAACAAATAGGTTACAATGTTTGCATTCATTAGGTAGAGTCCCCCTTGTAGTTGTGTCCCACACCCAAAAGGTGTCCCATATACCCCTACATTCTGCCCATTAAGTGGGAGTGCACCCATCTCCCTCCCCCCACCCTCCCCCATTCCCCTTCCCCCACAACTGGAATTGAATTTTTTCTCTTTTGTGGCATGTATTCCTCTACTGGCATGACATGTATTTTTGCTTTGTAAATTTATTTAGGCCAAAGGACTTCCAAAATATTCTAAAACTTTATTGATTTGCTTGTTGACAATGACAAGTTCTGAAAAATACAAACATTTGACAATCTTGTTTGAAATTAATATTTGCACTTCTTACTGTTTTGACACAGGTAACTCTGGTATTAAAGAAGAGCTTTCTAGAATGAAGTGTATGGCTGGTATGGGGCTATGTTTTTTGTAGGATTTCTGTTATTTTAGATGATGTGCATTTATGCCCAGTTCAGGGCTTGTAGTATTTGGGCAGAGCCCCAGTTGTGGTACTTGAAGATTCCTGGTGGAGGCGCCAGTTGTGACCGAATCCCTCGGACTCTGCCACTTCTGAGACCATTATTGCCCAGGGGTTCATTTTCCTAACCCTCTCTACTCACTGGATTATCAGTTCTCTATGTTCATATTAACTGGACTACTTCTTATTCTTCTCTGTAATAGTTAACGGCTAGTTATTCATCCATACAGCAAGCAGCCACAAGGCTGAAAGATTGATTCTTTGTTAAAGGAAGAGGATCTCTGACAGTGGAGATGAATGAGCTCTCTGGATAATATGCTGTGTGACAATATTGATTAACTTTAACTTTACAAAGAGTTACTCCACGAGATTTTATCCTTTACTAAAGAGGTTTATATTCTTTGGAAACATCTTTAAAATCTGGTTCTGAAATAACCTACAAAGCCAGTAATGAACAATAACAAATTCTCTAATGATATTTTACAGTTACACCACATTACCCAAAGTATGTATCCACTTTAGTCATGGTTATAATTTTTTTTTTTAGTATTTTAAAAATAAATCTATCCTTAAAGGGCAAAGATACAGAGAGTGTGAAGAATACTGCTCATATAGTACCATCATCCCTAAGGCAACACAAAAAAGATTTTCAAGATTATTTCTTTCCTTTTTTTTCTTTTTCAGGCCCAGGCAATGTTTGAACCCAACACCCCTGGTGTGCAGTGCTGGTGCTCTAACTACTGAGAGATGGCACCTGTATGATTATTTCTAAGCAACAGGGCCCTGCCTCTCAAGATGACTATTTTGATAAAGAATAGGGAAGGAATGTGTGTTAACGTTTACTCAGTTTTTTTCTTTAGAGGCCTCCTATCGTAGTGTTTAAGTGTATGGACCAAAGTGCCAGACTGGCTTGGATTAAATAGTGCCTCTCTAACTTAACAGGTATGTGACTTTAGAATTGCATCGTTTCTGGGTACCTGAGGATTCCCATATATAAAATGAGAATGCTAATGGAAACTAACTCCTAGAGCTATTTCGAAGATCATATAATTATCTTTTGGAAAACATTACATCAATGCCTGGCACATAGTAAGACATCAGTAACACTGACCTTCTGTTTCTCCATTTGAGGACTGTAATTTCCCTGTCTTGCCTGATTATTCTGTCTAGGATTTCCAATACTATGTTGAACAGAAGTGATGACAGAGGGCATCATTTTCTTTTTCCTGTTCTACATGGAAATGCTTTCCATGTTGACCTATTCAGTATGATGTTGGCTGTGGGTTTGTCATGCAGTTTTTATAAATTTGAGATAAGTTACATCTATGCCTATTTTGTTAAGAGTTTTTATTATAAAACGTCTTTTTGCATCTGTTGAGATGATCCTATGGTTTTTGTTTTTGCTTTTGTTTAGGTGGTAAATCACATGTATGGATTTGCAAATGTTGAACTGTTCTTGCATCTCTGGGATGATACCCACTTGATTGTGGTGGGTTATGTTTTTGGTATGCTGAACTCATCTTGCTAGAATTTTGTAATTTTTGTTTGTTTGTTTGTTTGTTTGTTTTGCAGTTCTTTCCTGGGGCTGGGTTTGAACCTGCCACCTCCGACATATGGAGCCAGCACCCTACTCCTTTGAGCCACAGGTGCTGCCCAAGTTAGCTAGAATTTTATGGAAAATTTTTGTGTCTATATTCACAAGAAATATTGTTCTGTAGTTTTCTTTTGTGTGTGTGTGTGTTCGTTCTCCTGGCTTTGGTGTGAAGGTGATACTTGCTTCATAAAACAAATTTGGGAGAATGCCTTCCTTTTAGATGTTATGTGATATTATATATTATACCTAGAACACTCCCAAGACTCCACCAAGAGACTCCTGGAAATGATAAATAAATTCAGCAAAGTCTTAGGTTACAAAATTATTATATAAAACCAATAGCATTTCTATACACCAACAGTCAAACAGAGAATCACATCAAAGACCAAAATCCTTTTCACAATAGCTACAGAGAAAATAATTTACCTAGTAATATATTTAACCAAGAAGGTGAAAAATCTCTACAAAGAGAATTATGAAACACAGAGGAAGGAAAGTGCAGATGTTGTAAACAAATGGAAAAACATATCATGTTCATGGATCAACAAAATCAACAGTGTTAAAATGTTCATACTACCCAAAGTGATCTGTACATTCATTGAAAGCCACATAAATATACCACATCATTTTTCAAGGATGTAGAAAAAACTCTACACTTCATTTGTAATCTGAAAAAGAGCCTGAATAGCCAAAGTTATTGTTCACAAAGGAACAAATTTGGAGGTATCACTTTACCAGACTCTAAACTATACTACAAGTCTATAGTGACCAAAACAACATGGTGGCACAAAAATAGAGACACAGACCAATGGGATAGAACAGAGAACCCATACACAAAACCATCCACCTACTGCCATTTGATCTTTGATAAAGCAGACAACAGTGTCCACTGAGGAAAAGAATCCTATTCAATAAATAGTGCTGGGAATATTGGGCAGCCACAGGTGGAAGACTGAAACAAGATCCACTCCTCTAATAGGCACTCAAATTAATCCAAGATGGATAGCAGAATTAAACCTCAGACGTGAAACCATTAGACTTCTAAAAGAAAATGTTGGAAAAACTCTTCTAGATATCCAGCCTAGGCAAAGAATTTATAAAGAAGACCCCAAAGACAATGACAGCAACAACAACAACAACTAAAGTGGGACTTGATGAAATCAAAAGCCTTCTGTACCGGTGAGGAAACAATCTGTAAAATGAGTAGGCAACATTCACAATGGAAGAAAATGTTTGCATGCTGTACATCTGATAAAGGACTAATAACCAGAATCTGCAAAGAACTCAAGCAAATCAGCAAGAAGAAAAAATAATCAAACAGCCCCATTAAAAAGTGGGGAAAAGATATGAACAGAAGCTTTTCAAAAGAAGATAGTCTAATGTCCAATAAACATGAAAAAAATGCTCAATGTCACTAATCATCGGGGAAATGCAAATTATGACCTCAATGAGGTATCACTTCACTCCAGTAAGAATGGGGTTCCTTCCCATCAAAAAGTTCCCAAACACTAGATGCTGATCTGGATGTGGTGGGAAAGGGACACTACTACACTGTTGGCGGGACTGCAAACTGGTTCAACGTCTATGGAAAATAGTATGGAAATTCCTCAAATAATTAAAAGTAGACCTAATCTTTGATTCAGCAATCCCGATCCTGGGCATTTACTCAAAGAAGAAACAGTCATTTGTATCAAAAAGACACTTGCACTAGAATGTTTAATGTAGCACAGTTCACCACTGCCAAGGTGTGGAACCCAAGCTCCTATCAATTCATGAATGTATTAATAAAATGTAGTATATGAATATCATGGAGTTATTCTCAGCTATTAAAGAAATGAATTAATCCCTTTTGTAACAATCTGAATGGAATTGGAGACCATTCTTAATGAAGTATCATAAGAATGAAAAAACAAACACCTCACATATTCACTATTCAATTAGAACTAACTAAATAACAGTCAGGTCCACAGATGGAAATAAAATTCAACAGAAATCAAGCAGGTGGGAAGGGTAAAGAGGGGATGGGTGAAATCACACGTAATGGGTACAGTGAACACTATCTGGGTGATGGGCACACTTACAACTTTGTCTTAAGCAGAAGAAAAGCAATTCATGTACCCTTTTAATATTTTGAAATGAAAAATTAAAATCATTAAGTAGTGTTAATATTATGCTGTGTTTAGGTAGGTTTATACACAGTTACATACAATTTTAATATTCTTGTTTTCCCCATTTTATAATTGAGTATACATTGTGCTTACTCTTAGCAGGATTAATTAACTGGCATGAAGTTCAAAGAAATAGTAAATTCCTGGGCCAGAAATAAAACAAGGCTACAAATGATCATATTTCTCCAACTTCCTGTGTCAATCATGGAAATTATCTGAGACGCATTTGGTGCCCTTCAATAACCCTCGCTTACTGGAACCATTTTGATCCCTGACAGACTCTTGGTGAATCAGATCTATTAATGGAAACTTGATTTTAATGTAACGTGTCAAGAATCTGTCTTTGATTTTACTTCTGTCTTTCATGCTGTTCCCCAAATATTTCTTACCTTCTGCCTCTGGCCCCACAGTCAGATTATATTTCTCTGCCCATTTGGAAGTTAGACATGGCTATGTAACTTGCTTTGGCTAATGTCACAGAGATCAAAGTGATGGAGCCACTTACAGGAGGAGGCTTTTGGAGGCAGTGTGTGATTCACCAAGTCCTTTCCTCCTGCTGACGGTGTAAGCACATTGTCAAGATAGTTTCTACCTCTGGACTTGTAGCATGACTGAAAAATATTCCTTATTGTTTTAAGCCACAGAGATGTTAAATTTCTCTTCAGTGTAGAATAACTGGTCCTGATTGATGCTGCTAGGAACTAAGCTAGAACCCTGAATAGCCATTAAGGGATTTTAAAGCTCATTATAAAAGGTGGAAGGTGCTAAATCACGGTCGCACAGAGCCAAATACACACCTTTTGTGCCCTTCGTTTGTCTGCTCGTTGATTTTGGTGGTAGATCCGACTGAAGTTGGAGACAATCACTGGCACAGGGAGAGCAATGACCAAGACCCCGCTCAGCGAACAGATGGAGCCGAAAATCTTCCCCGCTATGGTTTTTGGTACCATGTCACCGTATCTGGTTAGAGAAAAAAAGATATATATGTTGCTTTAAGACACAGAAAGACATTCCTGCCTGGTACAAATAATTTGTTTTTAAGTCAAATGAATTTTTGGACATATCTATTTCCACTTCATGACCACAATGTACATGGCTTGAGACTTTAATAAGCCTAAAATTATTAATATCTGACTGTAAAAATTGCCTTTCAGCCTTGTAAAAAATGATTCTAACATTCAGAAGTCTCTCTCTTTGATTAGAAAATATTTTAAGCCAGATGATGTAATGATGGCTTTTCAATTTGTCCTTTAAGTGATGTGGCAAGGTTCTTTACATTTTCTTAACAGTCAATATTTCTATTCTGCAATTTATAGGCCGGATAACACACTTTTTCACTTAATTTGTTTTCATTTGGATTGGTTATGAAATTTAAGTAGAAAAGTAGCACATCATATTTTCATCAGCTATAATAACCACTTGAAAAAATACAGTTTTCGAGGTCCGCGCTAACCTTCACTTATAAATTGTGTTGGCCATTTTTCCATGATGATCTTACTCAGGCTCTTGTTTTCCTTGCCTAGTTGACTCGTCTCTCCCTGAAATGCTTTTTGTTCTTGACTTCAGTATTAAAAATTCCTTTGGTTGTTGGCTTCCGCTTCCCATCTTCTTTTTTGGCTCCTTTTCCCTTATCTGATTTCTAATCTTAGAGTAATCCAAGTCTCAGTCTCAAGTCCTTTTAACCTCTTCATATAACCCTCTTTCTATATGATTTCATTCAGCCTCTAGCTTAAAACTATCTGCATGCAGCTGAAGCTCTAATATCCATTGACAGCCCTCGTATCTCTCCTGAAAGTCAGATTCATATCTCCAGTGGTCTGTTCTGATTATTTCCACTCCTGATGCCTAAGAGGAAATTGACATTTAAATCAGCCAAACTGTATGTTTTACTTCTATAGCTTCTTCTGTTCCTCTCAAATCTGTTCTTCCCTAGGCTGGCACCAATAAATAAATGGAACCACAAACCCCTCCGTTTCTCATTCCAAAACTAAAAGACACGCCTCCCCCCAATACTCCGGTATCCACATGTCATCTTTTAACTGGTCTTGTTTCTGGCTAAATCAAATTGTATCCCATTTGAGTATCTTTCCAAGAATAAACCGAACCATTGCCATTTCTAGCCACAGCTATAGGCATAGCTTCTTACCAGATTCTCCTTTCCACAACAACTACTCCCTAATTCACGCCAACAAAGCAACCAGACTTGGGGTTTTATAAATGGAAATTAGATAATTGCTACTTTGCTTAAATTCTCTAATGGACTTGTAAGTAAAACAAATCCAAAATCCTCACTTTTGCCTGTAGTTTAGTTTAGTTCCTGCCTCTATTTCCTATCAACTTCCACCGAGCTCACTGGCCTCCGGCCACTCCGGCCATCTGTTGTGTGTCCAGTTCCCAGATGGTGATCATTCCGGCTGCTGCTTAAACATCTCCACCCAAGCCATTTGCTGGCTGCCTTATCCAGGCGTGTCTTCTTCTGTCCCCTGACCATTCTCTATAATGTCTTCCCATTTGATTCTCTTCATGCTACTGATGTGTCCTTTTCAATTAATTTATTTCATGGCTCCTTATTTAACCTCTTGATGCTAGAAAGATAGAGTAGGCGTTGCTCTCCTTTGTGTCTCATGAGCACAAAGCAGACTCTTACTACATATTAGTTGAATGCATATCTTTTCTTTACTGACGGATTGTCTAAGAGGTCAGGGGAAGGGGGGCAGGCGGGGAGTGGTCATACTATTGCTGAAGTTACCCAACTGTGTCTGTGGAATTCTAAGTACTCCCTGTTCACTTCAGGGATGTGGGGTGCTCAGAGCTCTGAGAATAGAATCCTTAGAGACAGAGCTGAGAACTCACATACTGAAATCCAGACTCAAGTGGGTTTAGGAGAAGTTGGAGCTATGTTATAGTTTGAGAAGTGGCCCAAGAAATAATCACTCCAACTGATACTGTCTTGTGGGGAAACATTTGTGTGTTGACGTGGAGATGGACGTTGCAGTAGAATTGACTGAGAAAAAGTTGTTGACGGTAACGAAAAGGGATACATCCAGGTACCCCATGTGAGGATCCCACTCCAAGCTCCGGTCCTCTGCTTTAGAGACTCAGTTCCTCATTCTGCTTGGTATTTGGGGTGATCAGGAGTTAGACCAACCTATCATGCCTAAAATGCCCTCAACGTTGTGGCACCCAAATGACTATTAATTTCTAGTAAAAATAAATAATCCAAGAACCAGAATGCTATGTCCATATGTAACAGGATTCCCTTCTGGCAACCTACATGGTGATCTACATATGTTAGTGAGAGAATAGTCACAGGACAAGGGACTTAGAAGATGAGTTTAGAAAGGTTTGAAGGCGTTCTTACTACAAAGATGTGACAGTGGGATTCGACGCTCAGCTCCTTTTTGTACAATGCTGAGCATGTGGGAGCTGATTTCTATATCTTCCCAACCTCATTTTATAAATATTTTCTTTCTTTTTGCACTGAGTATGCAATAGACCCCAGAGAAGCTAAACCCCTGCCCCACATGTGAAACTTAAAAGAAGTTTCATTTTAATGCCTCTCACTGAAGACTAGAAGTCTAGAAAACGTTTTTCAAAAGGGAAAGTAGATAAAATTCAATTATTTATAGCCAAAAAGGTAAGTATTGAATCCACATAATAAAAATAAGCCTTTTAAAATATAAATATATAAAATAAAGTAGCTGAGTCCACCATATAGTTTTTCCTGCCCCTAAGTGATTTTTAAATATTAGTATTTATTAACTCCTTTTGCATTCTAGGATCACTGTGTCATAGGGTAGGTAATCATGATATACCTCTCATAATTAGAGAAAATTAAGAAAATTAATGATACGATCCAATTTTCTGAAAGGAAGAACCAAAAAGCATAATGATATGATCCAATGTTCTGAAAGGCAGAACCAAAAAAGTGGTTAAATCTAGTCTTCCTAGCCAATTTTCTGAAAGGCAGAAAATTCGTAGTCTAGAGGGATTCGTAAGGAAAAGGAGGTGACAGATACATGGGCTGGTTAGTGCCAGAAAGCTATGCTAATCTGCATCAAATAAGATGAAACTTATTTTCCTCCGCTATGGTTTGTTTTTCTTTTTTGTTTTGCTATATGAAATTCTTTCCAAATTGAGAAAGCCCAGGTGAACACTGGAGAGGACAGGGCGGTACCGCACTGGTTACGGTGGGAAGTGGGAGGGGAAGTGAAGAGTTCAGGTCCGCACGTCTTCGCTCATCTTTCTGCTCTTAGGTAGACAGACAGAACGCCCCTCCGCACAGCCAGTGAAGACTGTCCCCAGTGCTCTGCTGTGGTGAGATAAAGCCGAGGGAGATGGTGAGAGGGAAGGCAGCCGATCAGGCAGGGTGCTGAGGCAATCCAGGTTGTCCTGTGATTTTTCTCGTAGGAACAGCCCGGGCCCTTGGCTGGTTCACAAGGAGCACCAGCTGCCGCCCTCCGCGCGCTCCTTCTCCTGTGCGCACTGTTCTTCCCCTGCTTGAGGTTGGATAGCTGTTGATGTTTGTAATATTTTAAGCATATTTAATTATTTGAATATACCGGAGAATAACAAAAAAATCATAGTATGATTTATATCTCTTTTTACACCGTCCATTCTGTCCTTCCCATTTAGGAATGGCCTCGAGAAGTGGAAATGGTTAATTCCTATTTGGAAACTTGTAATTGGGCTTAGAATATGCTGGGGATGGAAAATGTCTCTGGCAAAACCAGCTGCTTTTCTTTGTTTAACAAAGGATCTTTTAACTAGCATTCAAACTCATAGTAAGGAGCAAAATAGCATTATACACCTCAGGAATCACATCCCTCTGAAACTCAGTGGAGGAAGGGCTTACAACACAGAGCTTATGATGATAAGTGACACTTCTCTGGAAGAAATGATCATTCAAAGTTCAAGTGCTCATAAGACACTGCCATCTTTTAATGATTATTTCTATCCTCAGCAACTTGGTTACTTGTTGGTTCTTTCTTCTTTATATTCAAGATAAAAACACATCTCGTTTTTCCCTGACTCCTTATACTTAATTTTTTGTTAAGCCCAGAAGGGTTATATATTTCATTTTTCTGCTTTCCTTTAGAATTTAATATTATATCTCTAGTCTTTAAAAATCCATTTCCGCTGAAAAGTTAAACTAAAACATTGCATAGATGTAGTATTTATTTTCATACAGAATTTTTTTTTGTATTTTAAGAAAATTGATTGACTGCAAGAAGCCCCCTATAGTCAAATAAGGTAAATAATGAATTCTCAAAAAAATCAAAGAAAATAAAGGAGAGTAAACTTAATATAAGAGAAGGTTTCACATAATAGAGAAATTTGATTTTTGATAATTGAAAAGAAGCTTTTATCTACTCCTGATCTCCCCTGCTGCTTCTAAATTTCCCATCTTTCTCCTATATTCACCTTATGGGTAGAGCCACCCCAGTTTCTTTCTATTCCTTTTTTAATCTGTACATCTGCCAGACTTCACATTTTCTCCTCCCATCAGTAAAAAAGATACAATATGGAGCTATCCTTAACATAAAAAATTTTAATTCTAAATTTGCAAGTACCTCCCCAAAATACCTTACTAAAATCATATACTGTATTTTACCATATATTGGGTGAAGGACTACTTTCTCAGAAGAGATTTAATTTTTTATTATTGAAGATTTTAATTTCAAGTAATATCCAAAGTTTTAAGAAGAGCTATTGAATTCTGGATGAACTTTACTTACACAATGCCAAAAAAGTGGTTAAATCTGGTTAATTCAGGTAAACTACTTAAATGAATCTATCCATCATCTATTTCTCCATCGCCCTGATTTATCAAGTAGTACTGAAATAGGTTGAACTTGTGCATAATTTTTAAGCATAAAATTTATTAATAGCAAATACTATTTACTAACTTTCCCCTATTTGGCATTTGCCCAGAAATTCATGGCTCGAGTACGGCTGTCTTTAGATCTCAAGTGGAGAAATGGTTCTTTGAATTTCCTACATGGTCTTCACACATAGTCCTGTTAGCTTCCTATTCCTATTCCTATGGTTCTTATTTTTTCTTCTCTTCTTATTTGAGGAGTATATATGTAGGTTCATTTGATGAAAAAGCAATGTAATATAATGCATATCTCCCCAGTTAATGCGTGACACCCCCCTCTCTGAACCTGTTTCCCATGCACGCTGAGAAAACACAAATCAGGTAATTCATAACCATTTATGAAGGTTGGAGAGATCCTCATAGGGCAGAAAGGACACACTGATTTTACCACCAACCTTGATGACTACTGTAAGTCAATCTCTCATGTTTTCTTTTCCTTTATTACAATGAAAAGTTGTAAATTACTGGGTGTGAGGAATAGAATGAATGAATGAAAGGATCTTGTACAGGTGCTCAGAAGTCCAGGGGCCCCCAGTACATTGTATAAGACAGGTGCTATACCAAAAATAAAACAGTGTATTTCAACCATTACAATAGTTTAATTAAAAACAAAACCCTCACGTGAGGCACAAATCAGTCTTTGGACGTATAAGTAGTTGAACAATAGGTCTCCTTAAAAAAGTTAGATGAAAGTAAGTGATGTGTATATTATCCCAGTGAAAGCCACTAGCCAGTTATGTGCATGTGTGTGTGCGTTTTAATAATTGATTCTGTCTTTGATTTTTTCTCTCTGACCTGAGTGCTAATCTGAGAAGTCTAAGAAACAATTTCTTCCTATCTGGAAGCTGGATCACTTCTTAACTAGTAATTCTGCCCCATAGAGCCTCAGTATCTATTTTATTTATGGATTTTCTGCCATCAGCTTAGTATTCTAAAAGGATCACAGTGTAATGGATGATTTTTATAGTAGCTGTAATGTTTGCAAATAGCAAATGACCTTGTGTGTGTGTATGTGTTGCTGTATTACACCTGCTTGTGGTACTGAACTTGTTTGCCAGAAGGGCTTTGGTATCATTTTGACAAGAAGTTTTTCTTTGACATTTTAAAATTGATGTATACCTAAAAAACTACCTTGAACTTGTTTCCAGCATTAGCCTGAAGGATCAGTCATCATATTATCCTAGCTCTGTTGGAAAGCTTGAGAATTTTTTTGGATCACCTAACATACATAGTTATTTAAAGTATTCCGTGGTATCTCCTGCTTCAGCCAAATTATGAACTACTGTTCTTTTAACGGTGTATGTTTTAAAAACTTCCACTCTTCACAGCATTAATAATCTTAGTGATTACTAAGTGAAAGAGGAAGCCAGAGGATTGCATCTCTAATGTTTAGAGCTTTGTGGCCGGGCTGGGAGTCCAAGGACTCCCCAAGAATGCATGGATAAATTGGAGTGGATCAGCGAACTCTGTGATACTTCATTTTCATACGCATTTCCCTGAAAAGAGTTTTCACAACTTTTATTAAGTCCTCAAAAGTGTTATGGCCGAAATAATGTTTAAAATCTCTGATTTGAATACTTAAGGAAGAATTAATTATATATATTGTCAATATAATGACTCTGAACTCACATTGTGCAAAGAAAATGCTGTGAAAATACCAGCATTATTTTACAAGTGCAGAATATCAAATAACCACTAGGGGGCATAAAAGCCTAAATGAAAGTTTGGAAACAAACCAGGTCTTTTCTGTTTTTTTCAAGAGCTGAGCGTGAAAAAACTATTTCCAGTAAATTGTCTGTACCGATTCCTTATCTTTGCCTGCACACATTCAATATTTAGGATATATTTTGGGCATCTTATTCCTATGGAAATAGTTGAACACTACAAAACCCCAAACATTTCATAGATTATCTATTCTCAAGGTATTTCCAAAAACGATGCAAAACTATTCTGACAGCATTTTGTATTTCCTTTAGAAAGGTAAATAATTGTCTATAATGTAAGATATCACTAAAATATAATTTTAAATAAGAAGGCTTAACCAAGATCCTTAGTGTGAAAATTAGGCAACATTAAAGGATTGAGTTTGTGGACAGAAAGGAAATAAAATCAAGGGAAGGACTAAGATGTTTTATTTATACACTAAACCCTCACCATTAGATTTCTCTTTAGCTTGCCCGTTTAAAAAAGAAATTCTTTTTTCTTTTCTATATTGTCTCATGCTTTTTAGCATCTTACATGATTAAGAGAAGGCTTTAAAGGTTATGAACGGAAACTAACACACCAATGAAATGTTTTTTACCTAAATGATGCCATCGGTAAATGACTATATTGCCTCTTTAGAGAATTTTTTTTTTAATTTTCAAAGCATCCTTTTCAGAGTCCATGTTTTTAACACTCTCTTCTCCTTTTTTTTTAGTAAAAGCAAAAGATTTTTATGACTTAAAGAGAAACCTGAGTGTCTTTTCATTTTTAAAAAAATTGTGTACAATTGCCTACTGTAAAGTACACATTAAAACTAAAAGCCCCCCCTAGGGAATGGCTTTCCGAGCTGAGCTGTGAGACCGCCGGAAATATTTCCCTGCGCTCTGGGTTCCTAGTCTTTGTTGCCTGGAGCTGTCCTTTCACTCTCACAGATCTTTGAGTCTGGTCATGTCATTCCCCTGCATAAAAGCCTTCCTTGTCTCTCCATCACCTGCAGGAAAAAGCTCAAGCTCCTTCCCATGACATACACAGCTCTTCAGGGCTCGCCACCGCCTCCTCCGCTGCTCAGCCACTCAGCCCCTGTATTCTAATCACTTTCTATCACTGGAATTTACTCGTCCTCCCATTCCTCTGTGTCTTGTAACAGTTACTCCTCTTTGCATTCCACTGCATCAAATCTTTGGGTAAAATGCAATTTACATTGATAGGGCTCAAGCATTAGTTCCCAAGTAAAGAGTTTCTTAATCATTTTAGCTCTACCCAAGAAGAATACCCACTGTCCTTTCTCTATGACTCTAATGCTGCTTGCAACTAATAAGAGTACAATTAGCTTCTGCTGGCCTATCTTTTCTTGCTGAATCATGAGGTCCATGAGTTCAAGGATCACGTCATAATTATAAACCTAGTTTCAGCACAAACCTTGTCCAGTGCTGAGCAAATGGTTGGAATGCAATAAATGTTTATTGCTTAAATAAATCCTTCAGGGAAAGGTCTGATTGTAAATAATATAGAGAGTGAGGGGAATGCGTGTCTACCGCTCCTTTTCTCTTAACCAGCTTTCTTTTCGTTTTCTTAGGCCTAGAATGTCATCTCAATGCTTACAGATTCCTCTCCCGCTACTCAGATGAAATGCTGAGCATTACTTGGTTCTGTACTATTAATACATCTTACTTTTTGTACTCAGAGAAATCATTTTTAACTTGAAGGAATTTAAATGAAAACAGAAGTTAAAAGATCTTATAGTTTTCCAGTTCTTACCTGTTTTCCATTATTGTCACATATATAACAGACGTGAATCTAGCCAGAATTTTGAAATATAAACCACTCCACGTTGACAGATATTGTAATCTCAAACGCCCAAGAATTTGAATGAACACTGACTCCTTGTTATTCGAATCTCACACATCATCCTGGGAAAGGGCCAGGTTTTTCTGCATCCTTCTATCATCATGGTTGCTAGTCAGGTGAAATAGTGCACACTGGCAATTCGCAGCCAATTCAATTGTGTGGTATAACCTTTCATTGATTGATTGAGACAGAGTCTCCTTATGTCGTCCTTGGTAGAGTGCTGTGGCATCACAGCTCACAGCGAGCTCAGACTCTTGGGCTTAAGCAAATATCTTGCCTCAGCCACCCAAGTAGCAAGGACTACAGGCACCTGGCACAACTCCTGGTTATTTGTTGTTGTTGTTGTTGTAGTTGTCATTGTTGCTTAGTAGGCCTGGGCCGGGATTGAACCTGCCATCCCCCAGTGTATGTGGCCAGCACCCTAGGTCCTCTCTATACCCTGAGAGTAGAGTGGAGAACCCACCATTCCCCAGCATACGGGGCCAGCGCCCTAGGTCCTCTCTACCTATACCCTGGGAGTATCCTGGAGCAGGTGGGTGTGTGCTTGTCATCTATCAAAAAAAAAAAAAATGTGGAGCATATCAGAGTCCCTGGGAATGCCTGGTCATTTTTACTTTGCCCTGATAGTACCAACTTCCCAAAGTTGCATATTTTGGTTTTGTAACCCAAAGAGTTTCATCTCCAACACACAAGGTGCTCTCACCTTGGGACTTCCTTCACTCCCTGCCGCTGCTGCTCTAGTTTCCTCCTGGCCTTTGAAAGGAAACTGTGTTGGACAAACCCCCACTGCACAGGGCTCCACTCACTGTGGTCACCCCGCAGCTCTACCCAAGGAGCCAAACTCTATGCCATTTTGACATTGCTCTTCAGTCTGTTTTCTTATAACGAGATCCCTCTCTTACTTGTGGAGACCACCAAAACCACTCGTTGCTTACAATTAATTCAGACTCTTGACTACCTCTGTCACAGAAAAGAGGAACTGATCTCCAGGCTTATGCCTGCATTGCCAGCCTCAGAGGACAGTGTTTATTAAGCAGCTTAAAAGCAAAGAGTGGAGCAATGTTTTGTGAATCTTTTCATTTTTCCGCACCTGAGTTTATACAATCTGCTTTTTATTTTTTATTTTTTTTTTGAGACAGAGCCTCAACCCTTCGCCCTAGGTAGAGTGCTGTGGTATCACAGCTCACAGCAACCTCCAACTCCTGGGCTCGAGCGAGTCTCCTGCCTCCACCTCCCAAGTAGCTGGAACTACAGGTGCCCGCCACAACACCTGGCTACTTTTTGGTCGCAGCCATTGTTATTGTTTGGCAGGCCCGGGCTGGATTCTAACCCACCAGCTCAGGTGTATGTGGCTGGCGCTTTTAGCCGCTTGAGCCACAGGCACCGAGCCTACACAAAATATTATAGGCCTCATGATACCTTTGTTGTATTTATATTTTATTTTCTACTGTCCTTTTAAAATGACTTATGAATTATCCATTAATGATCTAACACATCTCCTATGGCTAATTCTGTCCAGAGTAGCCTGACAATTTTGCCACCCATCATCTATTATCTAAGTGTTACAGAAGAGAATGCACAAAATTCTAACTGCCCGAGACTTGGTTCTCTGGTGGGGCTGAGAAATAGGCCCTTTTAGAAGCAGCAGTGTCTGGACCAAGAAAATGGTCTGAGAAGCCGTGTTTCTCCAGGTGGATCTGGCCATGCCCATATTCTTCCTGTTTCCAAACACCTGACGTGAAACTAGGGCAACCCCATGAAAGGCCTGGTGGTCCTCATTCAGCTGACCTCGCTGGGAGGGCGCTGGGCTCCTGTCTGGAGATGGGGTGCTGGTCCGGTTTGGAGTTGACCCCCACAGAACGGTTTCTCACACACATCCAGGTCACAGGCCCACTTTGTCCCTCCTCTCCTTTATAAAAATTTCCACGTTATTTAAGTATAAATAATTTAATATGATGATGCTTCGTGTAAATAGTCACAGCCGTTTAAATATAAAAGGAGAGGAGATCAGAGAAAATGTGATTTAACCTCCCAAAGACAGGCAGGCATTTCCACTAAAATTCTAGTATTCAATTTAACCTAGAAAGTTTCTATATCCTTAAACAAACTTTGTTTTGATGAGAATACAAGGGCTTATATTTACATAAGGTATGTTTTAGGAGAACGATTCAATTCCGATCAATGTGAGACAAAGGTTTTTGCCTAAAATTAAATGAATAGACTAACTGTATTTCGTATTTAGATTCCTTTGCTTCTTCTTAGGAGATTAAAGCACTGATTGAATGGTCAGTCTTCTTATTAACTATGTAAATTAGGCCTATTGAGGAGAATAGGTACATGAAGGGGTCTTAAGTGCATTCATGGCTCTACTTGTACAGTTCCAGGCCATCAGAATTCTATGTGCAAATGCTCCTGTGGTTGTATTCTGATTGTATAAAGTTTAAGAAGCAACTCGATATCACAAAACAAAAACAAAAACAAAAATGAAACATGAAGTGCACCTGCTTAAATAAATATAAGCAAACTAAAAAAGGACCTTCTATAAAAAAAGTATTTTCTTCGGGTTTCATTTTAAGGAAAAAGAGGAAATACATTATGTAAAAATAAGCAGAAACTGGGAATTAAAATTAAAAAAATTTCCAGTATGTATCCCACATGCCAATCCCATTAAAGTAATAATTTTTTTCATGTTTTGTATGTTCTTATCTACATTTGATTTTCTAAAAATGAGATTAGATTAGAAGCATGATGCCTTAGTTTTAAAATACTAGCACTGTTTCTCTTCCAGTCTAAGTAGGAAACCAGAAATCACTTCAAGTATTTACAACAGAATGGGCTTCCTGTGGGGAGCTCTCATCACATAGCTGGGGGAGCTGAGATGGCAGGAGATAACCCTGGAGTTGGCAACAGCGGGAAGCCCTACCAGCGGAAAGTTGGAGGGGCAGAGAGGGAAGCAAGTTTTTGAGCTCAAGGTCAGTGTTCAAGGGAAGCTGGGTCCTCACTGGGCTTTTAATATAGAAGGAACAAGAGCCACAAAAATGGGCAAGCAACCACCTCAGAAGATGAAAAGGAGGGTGAGAAACACACTGGCTTCTCCCCAGCCCTGTCCAGACTCCTACCAGAGCTTTTTTTTTTTTTTTTCTAAATTAAATCATAGCTGTGTACATTAATGCAATCATGGGGTACATGTGCTGGTTTTATATACAATTTGAAATACTTTCATCAAACTGGTTAACATAGCCTTCACTGCATTTTCTTATTTATTGTGTTAAGACATTTATATTCTATAC
>CAUYRH010000107.1:0-15277 GCA_963574655.1 Perodicticus potto
CGGGCGTTGTGACGGGCTGCAGTCCCAGCTACTTGGGAGGCAGAGGCAAGAGACTCGCTTGAGCCCAGGAATTGGAGGTTGCTGTGAGCTGTGATGCCACAGCACTCTATCTAGGGTGACAGCTTGAGGCTCTGTCTCAAAAAAAAAAAAAAAAAATTTTGCCTACCCCAAGGTCAGGAAGACATCTTCCATCTTCTAGAGCCCTCATGATTCTAAATTTTATGTTTAGGTTTATGATCCATCTTAAATTAATTTTTGTGTATAGAATAAGGTAGAGATTGAGGATCTTTCCCCCCCATACAGTATCCAGTTGTTCCAGCATAATCTGTTACATTTAAAAATTTTTTCCAATGAATTGAATCAGTGCTTTGGTCAAATCAGTTGACCATATAGTACGTTTATTTCTGGACCTTTTTCCATTGATCTCTTACTAAGAACCACGCCATTTTGGTTACTGTGGCCTATAGTAAATATTAAAGTCAGATGGAATAAATCTTCCAACTTGGCCTTTCTCCAAATTTTTTGTCTATTCTATATTCTTGCATTTCCATATATATTTTGAATTGGCCTGTCAATTTCTTAAAAAAAAACTTGCAAAATTTTGGTAGAGATGATGTTGAATCTAAAGATCAATACAGGAGACATCAACTATATTGAGTTACTGATCCCCGAGCATGTCTATTTATTTTGCTCTTTGATTTCTTTTTGCAGGGATTTCAATAGTTTTCAGTGTAGAGGTTCTTGTACATCTTTTGCTAGATTTATTCCTAGGTATAATGTTTATGCTATTTAATATGGTGTTGTTTTGTGCTATCATATTCCAGTTTTTTCTTGCTAGTAGAGATACAATTAATTTTTGTATATTGGTTTTGCAAACATGTTCAATTGATTAAGCCTAGATCTTTGCTTTATTTCGTATCTAAGACCCTGTTACTCTGGACTTTCATGTTGGGGATGGTAATAGGGCCCGTACTGAGAAGACGCAATGTTAAGATTTATACTGAATATTATTTTATTTTTTGTGTTTGGGCCACACTTGAACTCATTAAACTCACTCTTTGGGAGAAGGGGGTGGGTGGGGTGGTTTCGGCATCTGGTATTTTTAGAGTTCCTGGGGCGGTCCTAAAAGTGTAGTTGAGAACCCTAAACTTAGGTGTTCGGCGGACAAGTCCACCTACCCCTCACCTGAGGAGATCAGGGCAGGGAGACCTGAGTCCCGCAGTCCGCAGGAGCGTAGGAGTGTCGTGGCCCCCGAGGCCCCCCAGTCCTCCCCGCCTCGGTGAAGCGGAAAAGGTCAGCAAGTTCCGGTGAGGGGGAGGAGCGCGCCCCACAGCAGGCACCTTCTGCCTTTCTCTTTCAATAAACAGGCTGCAATAATGCCGTCACGCCTGGGCTTGTTGTCGACTCCATTTCCCCCACGGACACACCTGTCTACACCCTACTCCACGTCGGGGTGTTTCCCTGGGGACACCAGAGCAGTCCTCCTCAGGCTTCTCCGGGATGAATGGACCTCACTGGCTACAGATAAAAGAGAATGAGGCCAGAGGGTCCAGGGATTCACGCGAGGCTGCCCCCAGTCCGACTCTTTTCCCTTCGTCTCTTTCAGGTATACCGAAATTAAAGGGGAGTTGGAGGAGTTGGACCGCATCACCGAGCAGACGCTCTTTGACCTGTACAAATACAACGCCTCCAACACCATTGCGACCCATGCGCGCGGCCGGCGCGATCTCCGGGAGACTATGCCGCACCCGCTGCAGCGCCTGCAGGCCCCGCCCCCGCCTCAAGGGGCGCGCCGAGCTCGCCGCGCGGCCTCCAGCGTGCAGGACAACAACCCCCAAGTGAACTGGAAGGACTGGAAGATCGGCTTCCAACTGGTAAGGCCCGCCCCCTGCCGGGGGGCCCCGCCCCGCCAGAACCGCGCCCACTGCGCGGGGCCCCGCCCCTGCCAGGACTCAGCTCCCTCTCCGAACTCCTGCTCGTAGGAGGAGGCCGGCAAAGATATGAGGGAGTAAATAAATAAATATAAACTAAATACTTAAAATAACACTTCTTGGTGCTTCAGCTTGTGGGGTCTCCTCGCTGCAGGCCAGTGTTTTTAAGCGGGAGAACGTCAAATCTGTGGTGGAAAATGCACGTTTCTAAATGTCAGTCCCTCCTGGGTGGAACTCAGTTGGGACACTACTGCGAGGGAGAACTGGGCTGACAGCCTATGGTGGAGAATAAAGAGACAGTAAAAAAGGGAGATAAATGTTTAAAAAATATACAAAATAAAAGGGGGGGGCGCCCGTAGCTCAGTGGGTAGGGCGAGAGCCACATACACTGAGCTAAACAACAATGACAACTCAACAACAACAAAAAGTAGCCAGTCGTTGTAGTGGGTGCCTGTGGTCCCAATTACTTGGGAGGCTGAGGCAAGAGAATCGCTTAAGCCAAAGAGTTTGAGGTTGCTGTGAGCTGTGACGCCACGGCACTCTACCAGGGCGACATAGTGAGATTCTGTCTCAAAAAAAATAAAAATAAAAAAATAAATAAATGGGAGAGTAAGAGGAAATGGAAGGGAGGTCCTGGAATAGTGAGAGTTGAGTTCCAGGTCCAGCTCTGTTTCTTGGATAAACGTTTTGGTTCCTCAATCTTTATATCTGTGAACCAGGGGCTCTATAAAAGAGCCCTCTGGCCTACCACACCCTTAATCCCATGCTCTCCTGGTGCATGCTCTTGGGGACTTCTGTCCTAACCCAACTCCTGGCTCCTGATCCCCATCAGTCCTCAGAACCCCAGACAATTCATTTTTCAACCCTGGTCCCATCCAGCTGCCTACCTTCTGCTGCTGGCCCCCCTCTGATGTTCTGGTCTCTGTGTCCAGTGCAACCAGAACAAATCAGACTGCTTCTACCAGACCTACTCGTCAGGGGTGGATGCGGTGAGAGAATGGTACCACTTCCACTACATCAACATTCTGTCAAGACTGCCAGACACCCTACCTTCTCTGGAGGAGGACCTGCTGGGCAACTTCATCTTCGCCTGCCGCTTCAACCAGGAGTCCTGCAATGAGGCGTGAGTTGTCCTGCTGGGCTCAGTTCTCTGTATGGGGCTGCTTTCCTGGGTAGGCCTGAAACCCTGTATGAGTGCAGCCCAGGAAATATTTGTTGACTAAATAAATGCTTGCCAGAAAAGCCCAGGCCTCAGGTCCACACCCCTTCCCTGTGCTCACCATGCACTGCAGGGTCTAGGTGAAGCAGCCCCAGATGGATGTCCTGGGAAGACGAGGGCTAGAGGTCTGGCTTTGAGAAACCAAGCCCTGGCCGGGTTCAGTGGCTCACCTGTAATCCTGGTGCTCTGGGAGGCTGAGGCGGGTAGATTGTTATTGTTGTTGTTGTTGTTTTGAGACCGAGTCTCACTGGGTCACCCTTGGTAGAGAGCTGTGGCATCTTAGCTCACAGCAACCTCAAACTCTTGGGCTCAAGTGATCCTCTTGTCTCAGCCTCCCAAGTAGCTGGGACTACAGGCACCCACCACAATGCCCGGCTATGTTTAGAGACGGGTTTCGCTCTTGCTCAAGCTGGTCTTGAACTCCTGAGCTCAAGGGAGCTCCTGCTTTGGCCTCCCAAAGTGCTAGGTTTATAGGTGTGAGCCGCTGAGTCTGGCCATAACCTGAGTGGTTATAACCACCCCTTAACTTATCTTTCTGCCCCTAAAGCTTCCCTTCATTCTGAAACTACAAGAAGCTTCATAGTTCACTATTCTTACTTCACTTCAGTGTATTTAACTATTCCAGTTAGTCCTGTTTAAAATCCTCCAGTGTCTCTCATGGCTTTCAGAATCAAGTTGAAGTTCCTTGGTGTGGCTTTCTCACCTTCTCCTCCCCATATCCTCAACCCTTTGCTCTCCCTATAAACCTTTGGCTTCTTTTATTTTTATTTTTGAGACAGAATCTCACTTTGATACCCAGGTTAGAGTACTGTGGTGTCAGCCTAGCTTGTAGCAACCTCAAATTCCTGGTTCAAATGATCCTCCTTCTTTAGGCTCCCAAGCAGCTGGGATTACAAGTGCCGACCATGCTATCTGGCTACTTTTACTATTTTTAGTAGAGACAGGATCTCACTCTTGCTCAAGCTGGTCTTAAACTCCTGAGCTCAAGGGATCTCTCTGCCTTGGCCTCCCAGAATTCTGGGATTATAGGTGTGAGCCACCCCCCTCTCCCAGTGAGGGGCTCATAGGCCCTTCAGGACTAGCCTCTTTTTTTTTTTTTTTTTACCTTTTTGGGACTAGCCTCTTTTTTAGTTGCTCCTTATATCCAACCTGAGCTCTAAAAGTGCTGACTTCCCAGCATATCCTGGAAGGTACAGTATCTCATGCCTCTGTCTTTGTTCTTCAAGGCCAGTGGAATATTGCAGATCATCTAGTTCTAATATCCTCATTTTATAAATGAGGAGAATGGGCTTAGACAAAGAATTGCTCAGGGCCATTCAACCTGAACCCCCTCACCTTATCTCTGGTCAGCTTTCTTCTCCCCCTTCTCTTCATTCATCCTCTGCCTGTCACAGCCTAGAGCCCCCTCTCCCTCTTCTGCCTGTTCCATCTGCCACCTCCAAAATGGCAGGGTAGCAGAACACAGGTGTCCTCTGTACCATGTGGATTCTTACTACCACCCCACACAGCTTTCTTGTTGTGGAACCTGTGATTTGCTGTCAAATCATATTCCTACTTCAGTAGTGTTGCTTCTGTGAGCGTTATTATTTTTTTTACTCTCAGACATGTCACAGATCAGCTTTGGAATTAATGAGTCTGAGACATGTGAACCAAGAGTCTTCTGGAAAGCGCTTGACCTCATGCTCGCTCTGGGATCTGATCTTTCCCCTGCAGCTACCTGTTTGCTGCGGGGCTCACACATTCCCCTAATCCTGTTCCCCTTCCATTACTCTGTTTCATTCACTCGCTCATTCAATAACTGTCTGTTAACTAAAAATACCTGTGTCTCCTGTATGCCAGGAACTATGCACCTAGCCCAGAGCTGAGAGATGAATGAGATATGACTCCTGTCCGGGAGGAGGTCACAGTCCTGATGGGGAACAAGATTTAGAAAGTGAGAAGTTAGAGACACAGCTAGAGTCTTTACCGTGTAACACAACCACATGAGAGAGATCACAAGGTGGCACGTAATTTAAGGTCAGTGAGGTCAGATGGCCTGCTGGGAGGAGCCTGGGCTAGAAGGTAGATGACCAGGTCCATCGTCACTGTTTGTGTAACCTTGGGGCAGCTGCATGGCGTCTCTGCATGCTGGCTTCCTCTTCTGTGGTGTGGGGATGAGGCTGTCCCAGGCCATTGTTAGAGTGACTGAGGGACCATGGGTAAAGCTCCAGGTCAGGAAGCAGGGGGCTCCGAATGGCACGTGTCAGTCCTGTCCGGCAGGAGTGCAGGAGAGAGAAGCGTTCCCACTGCTTCCTCTCACTGCTCCCCCACCTCCTGCACTTTCCTCTGTGACCCTACCCCCTCTCTCTCTTGATAAGGAATTACTCTCACTTCCACCACCCTGTGTTCGGGAACTGTTACACTTTCAATGACAAAAACAACTCCAACCTCTGGATGTCTTCCATGCCTGGGGTCAACAACGGTGAGCAGCATTCTGTCCCCTCCACATCTGCCCTCTGCCTCAGCCCACCTACATTAGCTCACCTTTAGCCCAGCCGCAGAGGTACTGTGTGCCTCTCTCTGTCCTAGGAGGAGGCTTTGCTGCTCTTTCTTCCCATGGGCTCCGCATGTCCCGCTCTTCCTCCTGCTCCTGAATCCAGCTCAGGGGGTGCAGGTCCCTCTGCAGGTCTTCTTGGCCTCCCTCCCTGTGGAGTATTAGAGCAGGAAAGGGTGGCAGGGAGGGTGGGTTTCCATCCTGACCCTTCTCCAGGACCCTCCCAGTTCTGCTCCCTTTGCACCCCCAGGTCTGTCCCTGATGCTGCGCACAGAGCAGAACGACTTCATTCCCCTGCTGTCCACGGTGACCGGGGCCCGAGTGATGGTGCACGGGCAGGATGAGCCTGCCTTTATGGATGATGGTGGCTTTAACTTGCGGCCTGGCGTGGAGACCTCCATCAGCATGACGAAGGCAAGGCCGCTGCTTGGGGGACCCCAGGGGCAAAGTCCAGGTTGGAGGGGGCTGGAGATTGGAGAGAGGGAGAGAGATGGGAGATTGGATGGAGTGGTCTTGAGCCTGTGCACTCAGGGGCAAGAGGGCTGGCATTGAGGAGTTAGGCTCTGAGGAGGGACTCTGGGCTGGGAGGTGCTGAGGAGGGCTCAGGGCGTGCCTAGAATGCTCTGGACCCCGGGGCCTCAAAATTAGCACCGTGTGGACACTGGGGGCTGCTAGGGCGTATATTAAAGTGGTGAGGCCGATGGGGGGCCAACAGTGTGTGAGATATAATCTGAGCCTGGGGGGAGAACCGAGAGTCCAGGCAGAGGCTTGGGCCACTTGCTCTGACCTCTTGGTGTATGTGGGTTCACAGGAAGCTTTGGACAGACTTGGGGGTGATTATGGTGACTGTACTAAGAACGGCAGTGACGTCCCTGTCAAGAACCTTTACAGCCCTTCCAAGTATACACAGCAGGTGAGGTCCAACCTGTTTCTGTGGCACCTGTCTCCCAGGCCTGCATCAGTCAGTGTGGAGGGTGGGTGTGTTTGTGTGCGAGTCAGAGGGAAGTTGAGGGAGGTGGAAAGAGGATGGAGTCTCGGCTGAAAGAACTGCTTGTCCTTCTCGGCCCCTTCAGGGCTGTGACGGGCCTGAACACCCTCTTCTCACTCTCCCCTCCAGGTGTGTATCCACTCCTGCTTCCAGGAGAGCATGATCAGGCAGTGTGGCTGCGCCTACATCTTCTATCCACGGCCCCGGGACGTGGAGTACTGCGACTACAGGAAGCACAATTCCTGGGGTGCGATTCTGGGGAGCCCCTGCCCTGCCCCACTACCCAGGGTTCCCCTGTTCCCCCAGGAGCTTGCTTCTTTCTGCCTGGGGATGGTTTCTGGCTCACCAGTCCTGAGCAGTTCTCCTCACTCTTGTTTCGGCCTCTCTCATTTTTCCTCTCCCTCTTTGTCTCTCTTCCTCCCTTTCAATGTTTCTCTCTCTCTGTTTTGGCTTTTGTGTGTTTGTCAAGGAATCACCCCATTTAAAAATAACCTGCAGTATAAGGAAGGAAAAGCACGTGAGAAAATCTCTAGCTCTGAGCTCTGCCTACAGCTTCCCCACTCAGGCCCTGGGGTGCTTGGCAGGGCTGGCTCCTGGGAGGCTGGGTGGGGTGCAGGACATCTCACTGGGGCTCAGAAAGAAAATATTAGAAGTTGTATATGGGTTAGGCACAGTGGCTCGCGCATGTAATCCTAGCACTCTGGGAGGCTGAGGTGGGTGGATCGCCTGAGCTCCGGAGTTTGAGAGAGCAGCCTGAGCAAGAGTGAGACCCTGTCTCTAAAAATAGAAAATAGCTGGGCGTTGTGGTGGGTGCCTGTAGTCCCAGCTACCAGGAGGCTGAGGCAACAGGATCACTTGAGCCCAGGAGTTTGAGATTGCTGTCTTGGAAAAAAAAAAGAAGGCGAAGTTGTATGTGTCTATATCATTCCTTCACACTTTCTTTCTTACGAATATTTTAGAATGAATGTCCTGTGTCCATTCAGCAGAAGAGGCATGTAATTTATAAACCAAATACGCATATACATTGGACTTGCTAATTTAATAATTTTTTTACCTGGGGGAGGACACACTCCGAAACGACTGGAGAGCACTCTATTTTCCTTATCCTGGTGTAAGAGTAGACAAATCTCTTTCCTTTCAACCATAGTTAAGCTATTCAGCAGGGAAGCTGTGTAACAGGAAGCTGAGGGAAAAAGAATCCCAGCAACAAAGCACAAAAACTCAAAGGGTGTGCGTTCTGGAAGCGAGTGGTCTTGTCTGACAAGGGCAGCGCCTCCCCCCAACCCCGCACTTCCTCTTCTCCATTGCTGGAGGTGACCCAGCTGCAGGGATCGCAGACACAGAGGCCCCCACTGGACTGTGGAATGTCACTTCCAAAGTGTAGTGTCTATCCCTGCCTTTGTTCTGCCTGTGTTGATCTTTTTCCTCCTCCCTTTCCCGGACCTGCTGTGCGCTGTTCTCTACTCCCCTGTGCTTTCAAGTGGTGGCCTCCTGGCTTCTCCTTTCCAGGATGTGTACAGGACATCTGGGCACAGGGGCAGGGGGTACTGTCCTCTACTCCTCCCTGCACCCAAATAATTATGTCTGAGTTGTTTTGAGTTTAAAGATCTGTGAGGGAAAAGTAACAATATTGATTGCTAAGTTGTGAGGGTGAGGGAGAGAACAAAGGCTGAAAGCAGGCTGCTGAGTGACCAGGGGCTTACTTCCCAGGGCAGGGCCCACCTGCTCCCAGTCTTCCTACGTAAAGACCTCCAGTCCTGAGAGATGGAGGGATGCAGATCTGAAATGACACAGGACTTTGACGTGATTACTGAAAGTGGCAAAAGTGACAAAATAACCTTACTTAGAACTTGAGAAAGAGGAGGAAGGGAATCTATAATCCCATTATTGTTTTTGGTAATGGCTTTGTTAAGATAATTTACATCTTCTTTAAAGTGTATCGTTTTATTTTAGTATTTAGCAAAAGTCAGTGTTTAGTTTTAGGTTTTAAATAATCCCAGAGTTGTGCAACCACCACAATCAATTTTAGAATATTTTATTGCTCCCAAAAGGAACTTTGTATCCATTAGCAGTTTCTAAGCTTCCCTCCCCTCCCCTTCAACCGCCAGCTCCTGGCAACCACTGACCTACTTTCTGTCTTTATATCTAGTAGATTGGCCTAGTCTGGACGTTTTACATAGATGGAATCTGACAATATGTGGCTGGCTTCTTTCCCTTACCATAATATTTTCAAGATTCATCTAGGCTGTAGCAGTACATAGGTCACCCCGAAGGTATTGAAACAGACTGTGTTATGGTCCATTATTTCACTTCCAAGAAACAGTCCACAGCGTCCTTTCTGACTCACCCGTACAAGTCTCAACTTGCTCAGCGTATCGGGGTAGCCGGGAGGGCTTCATTTGTTTTGGTCCACACGAATTTTACATTTCTTCATTTTTGTGTATCTCAAAACTTTTGTAATGACCCACATATTGCTACTTCATTTGATTTTATGGCTGAATAATATTCCATTGTATGGATACGTTTAGTTTACCCACTTACCAATTGATGGACGTTTGGGTAGGTTGTACTTTTTGCTTATTGTGGATTATGCTGCTGTGAACATTTGTGTACAAGTTTTTTTTGGATATATGTTTACAGTTCTTTGGGGTGTACACTTAGGAGTAGAATTGCCAGGTCCTGTGCTAACTCTGTGCTTAACCTTTGTGAGGAGCTGCCAGACTGTCTTCCAAAGTGATTGTACCATTGTACTTTCCCAGAAGTAGCATATGAAGTTTCTGGTTTCTCCACATTTTTGGCCATTCTGGTTGTCTTTTTTTATACTAGCCATCCTAATGAGGATGAAGTATCTCATTGTGTTTTAATCCCTTTATTCTTCCACTATAGTTGTTCCCATTTTTCTTTCTGACTTTAAGTGTTTGCCATATCCTACATGGGTGTATCCTATTTTTTTCCCCCTCTTCCTGTCTTAGCTTAATTTTCTTAGCTTAATTTCAAAAACTGTTTAGTTTTTGCTGCTGACACCCATGAGCAAGGCATCATGGTAATGCTGATGCTCTTATAAAGTGGGAGCCCAGGGATCTTGTGAGACCTCTTTGGTGGGGTGGAGAAAACTGAGGTGCCCTCAGAGAACTGGCACCTCTCTGTGCCCACAGGCTACTGCTACTATAAGCTTCAGGTTGATTTCTCCTCGGACCGCCTGGGCTGTTTTACTAAGTGCCGGAAACCATGTAGGTGAGTGCCCCTTCCCTCGGGTACAGACTGGGCAGCGGGCTGCTTGTCTGGGTAGAATGCAGGTTCCCGCTAAGCCTTTGACTGGGATTTCCACTCTAGCACTGAGCATCTTTCTCCTCCCCAGTGTGACCAGCTACCAGCTCTCTGCTGGTTACTCACGATGGCCCTCAGTGACCTCCCAGGTAAAGGGGGAAAGGAGGAGGTGGGACACATGCATGGGTGTGTAACTCTGTGGCCTTCTCCCGGGTAGTGTGTGTGTGTGTTTGATCCGACCCCATCCCTCTAAGCCTGAAGAATATCGGGGTGACCTTGGTGACATTCCCATTCTTTCCCAGGAATGGGTCTTCCAGATGCTATCCCGACAGAACAATTATACTATCAACAATAAAAGGTCAGTGCTGTCCTGGTCCCAGCCCCAGGAAAGGAATCCTTGGGAGGGAAAACAGATCTGGGGGAGAGGAATCAACACAGTTGATTGGAGAAATGTCCCAGAAGTTAACATTGCTCCCTTTCTTCCCACTCTCCCTTATGCTGAAGAGGTGGAATTGCCAAACTCAACATCTTCTTCAAGGAGCTGAACTACAAAACCAATTCCGAATCTTCCTCTGTCACGGTACATCCTGCCGCACGGAGCCTGAGATTCTCTGGGAGTCTTAGCAGGGTGGTTGTCAGGGAAAAGTAAAGGGCGCCCTTGTGGGGCTAGGGCGTTTGGACATCGAAGGTAGACCAAGGAAGAGGCGACAGCCGAGGTTGGCGGGTTAGAGGCAGGAGCTTGACTGGGGTGTGAGGTCTTTAGGATGGTGGAGGGAGGGGTGTGCCAGATGCTGGTGGGAGGCCCTTGAGACACACCTGTGGCTGTGGCCCAGGTGGCATTTCTCTCTGGTGGACCCTGGCCAGGAGCTGTGTGCTCCTAAGGGAGAGGGGTGGAAGCAAGGAGCCCAGGGCTGTTGAGAGGCTGAGAGGGATTGCAGGTCCTCAGGGAGGAAGGGAGATGGCTTGGTCAGGAGGGATGGGGCTCCTCTGCCAGAGCCCACCCAGGAGTCTCTGCCCTGTCCTCCTCACAGATGGTCACCCTCCTGTCCAACTTGGGCAGCCAGTGGAGCCTGTGGTTTGGCTCCTCGGTGCTGTCTGTGGTGGAAATGGCCGAGCTCATCTTTGACCTCCTGGGCATCACGTTCCTCATGCTGCTCCGGAGGTTCCGAAGCCGATACTGGTCTCCAGGCCGAGGGGGCAGGGGTGCTCGGGAGGTGGCCTGCACTCCACCTTCCAACCTTCCTTCCCGCTTCTGCCCCCACCCCACGTCTCCACCCTTGTCCCAACCAGGCCCTGTTCCCCTCCCAGCCTTGGCAGCCCCTCCCCCTGCCTATGCCACCCTGGGCCCCTGCGTATCCCCAGCAGGCTCCTCTGCCTGTCCTCTGGGGCAGCCCTGAGAGGGGAGAGTGCTCCTCCCCTCAAGTCAGGTGCTCCCCTGGAGAAGGGGACTTGCTTTGGCTGTTACAGGATATTTAGGATTTCCTCTCCGAGCCACTGACTGCCTTTGGTGTGGGGGAGGGAAGCAGGATGGGTGAGGAGCTCTGGAAGTTGCCCAGAGAACAGTGGCCAATAGAGCTGCCCAGAATTTCTTTGGCTTCCACCTGCACCCCTTGTTCTGTCTCCGGACACTCTGATTTCCGCACCCAAGGCCCACAAGTCTCTTTTTCGCTCAGATCAGCCAAGCCAGACTTGGAGCTTTGACAAAGAACTTTCCTAGGAAACGACCGATGGCCTGAGCACAACACAGACAAGGGCACACAAAGGCATGTCCAGATTTCCTGCACAGTGGTGACTGAAGCCAGCCCCAGCGGGGCCTGGACACACTGCTTTCTAGTGACACAAATGTCTGCTCCTCTTCTTGAACTTGGGTGGGGAACCCCACTCAAAAGCCCCCTTTGTTAGTTCTTGGGCAATTCCCCTTCCCACACTCCTTGGTGGGGGGGGGGCTGTAGTGAAGGATTGGCCATTCCCAGTTGGTCCCAGAATTCCTCTAGCCTCATACCCCATCCCCCACAGAACCATACCCTAGCTCCTTTGCCCTGTGTCTGTCATACCTCTGCACATTTACTCAAGCTATTTTTTCAGCCTGAAAAGCATTCCTTACCAGCTCCTGGAGAACTCCTATCCATCCCTCAGAACCCTGCCTGCTCAGACACCATTACTTTTGTGAAGGCTTCTGCCCATCTTCCCTAGAATTGATCACTCCCCTCTCCCCTGGGCTCCCATAGTGTGTTACACACAACTTTTATGGGCGTACTGATGTTGGATTATACTTGCTCATTTGTGTCTGCCTCCCCAACTAGACTAGAAGCTCCTTGTGGTCAGGGCCTGAATCTTGTTCATTCATATGTGCTCCAGGTCTAGCCTAGCGTTCTCCTTTGAGCAAGTAGGCAGGTATTCAATAAATGTTTGTTGCATAAATGAATGTCTGGGAAGCTGAATGGGGCATGGTGAAGGGGAAAGGAATGGATGTCCATCTTTGAGTCACTGCTCAGGCTGCTGATAGGTCCTGGGCTGAAGGAGGAGAGAGATTTTCATGCCCTTTGGCTTCACCATGGAAGTGACCGTGCTTCAAGGACCTTAGGAGAGAGGAAAGGTCCTGTGATTTCTTGTGGTGTTGGGGAGACACACTTTCTCTAGTGTCTGAACCTCGCATCCCAATGTTTGTCACTATCACTTTTTTTTTTTTTTTGAAACAGGGTCTCTGTTCCCTGGGTAGAGTGCAATGGAGTCACCACAGTTCACTGCAACCTCAGACTCAAGTGATCCTCCTGCCTCAGCTACCCAGATAGCTGGGAATATAGGTGTGCACCACCATGCCTCGCTAGTTTTTCTATTTTAGTAGAGATGGGGGTCTCACTCTTGTTCAGGCTGGTCTCAAACTCCTGAGCTCAAACAATCCTCCCACCTTGGTCTCCCAGAGTACTAGGACTACAGGCATAAGCCACTGTGCCAGGCCTCACCATCACCATTAATGCTATACTCCATTTGCTGAGTCCCAGTCACCACCAGCTGCTGCAGCTTGACCCTCATCTGCCCATCCCACCCCCTAATCAGATCAGCTACCCGGGATTAGTAGGGGAGGGGGAGGCTTGGGCAGATTTTTCCTGAAACTTGAAGCTTCCTGTATTCTTATTTGTACTTCATCACAGTGAGGGGAACAGAGGGAATCCTCCCAGGTTTAATAAGGGAGAAATGGAGGTTCAAGGACAGGCTGAGAGAGGTCTGAATGGAGCCCCAATTTTCTGATCTCAGATTTCTCCCTCACTCCAGCATCAGACCTGGAATCCAGAAGTAACCCTTTCTCATTGTCTGTAAGGATTCTTCCCTTGTGGCCTTGCTCTTATTCCTTTTGTTTATTTCTGCCTGTCCTGAAGATCCAAAGGAGAAAGGGATTCTTGGGGAAAGAGAGGAACCAGGAGAAAGAACTGGTGAAGGTAGCAGGGAGGTGGACAGGGTCATGACCAGGAACAATGCAATGGGATGGCTGCTGACTTCCCTTTCCTTAACTTGGGCTGATGAGAGGAAATGGTGGTGTCTCAAGTCTCCTCTGTTGGAGCTCTCAGGTGCAGCCTGTCCCCTCGGCCTCTTCCCCAGCTCCCTCTACCCCGGCTGGGGTGGAGGACCTGCAGGATGACTGCTATCATCTGCCTTCCACTCTGTACCCCCTTTTCTCCTCTCCTGCCTTCATTTCCATCTATAGGTATTTCCTTATCTCCATTCCCTTGTCTGTGGTCTAATCTTGGACCCAGGATTAGGATTTAGAATCAGGATGTTACAAATAAAAGGGTTTAAAGGTCCGGGTGCAGTGGCTCATGCCTGTAATCCCAGCACTCTGGGAGGCTGAGGCGGGCAGATCATCTGAGCTTTTGAGTTCCAGACCAGCCTGAGCCAGAGTGAGACCCCATCTCTAAAAATAGCCGGGCATTGTGGTGGGTGCCTGTAGTCCCAGCTTCTCGGGAGGCTAAGGTAAGAGAATCTCTTGAACCCAAGGGTCTGAGATTACTGTGAGCTATGACGCCATAGCAACAAAGTGAGACTTTGTCTCAAGAAAAAAAAAGGAGGCTCAAAGTTGCCTTCTTATCTTTATCAGGCTTACTAAGTGAAATGACTGGCCTAAGTTCATAACTCTTACAGAACCAGGCTTGAACCCAAGACTCTGTGACTCACCTTGCCTCCCTCTGACACACAGTCTGAATGGCATGGCTTGGGCTAGAACTCATGTCACCTGGACTTGGAGTCCAGTGCTCCTTTGGGTTAAGTGCATGCCTGTGTATATGTGTGTGTGTGAGTGTTTTGTGTGTTGGGAAATGCACCTGTGTGAGACATGTTGGGGGAGGCAGATCACCACTATTTGAAGCTCTTTCCTTCACCTTTTGTCTCCCAAACCCTAACAGCCAATTCTGTCACCCCTAGTCTGCCCCTCTCCCGTTCTTCATCTCTCCCCTTCTCTTTCACTGGGAGTCTGTCTTTTTTTTTTTTTTTTTTGAGACAGAGCCTCAAGCTGTCATCCTGGATAGAGAGCTGTGGCATCATAGCTCACAGCAACCTCCAATTCCTGGGCTCAAGCGAGTCTCCTGCCTCTGCCTCCCAAGTATCTGGAACTACAGGCGCCCGCCACAACGCCATTTTTTGGTTGCAGCCGTCATTGTTGTTTGGCGGGCCCGCTGGATTCGAACCCGCCAGCTCAGGTGTACGTGACTGGTGCCTTAGCCCGTTGAGCCACAGGCACCGAGCCCTGTCTTTCTTTCTCTCTTTTCTGTTTTTGACCAGGGCTGGGTTGAAACCCACCACCGCTGGCATATGGGGCCAGCCAGCGCCCTACTCCTTTGGGCCACAGGCACCGCCCTCTTTTTTATTTATTTATTTATTTATTGTTACAATTTTTGGCCAGGGCCGGGTTTGAACCTTGCACCTCTGGTATATGAGGCCAGCGCCCTACTCCTTGAGTCATAGGCGCCGCTCCTCACCAGGAGTTTTCTACCCCTGGGGAGATGATGATCTCATTCTCACCTCCTCCTGGAAACTAGTTAGCTTTGCGGATCCACCCACTTCTCAAACATATTTTCTTTTTCAAAAAAAAACTGAATTTTGGCTCAGTGCCTGTGGCTCAACGGGCTAAGGCGCCAGCCATGTACACCTGAGCTGGCGGGTTCGAATCCAGCCCGGTCTGCCAAACAAGGACGGCTGCAACCAAAAATGGCCGGGTGTTGTGGCGGCGCCTGTAGTCCCAGCTACTTGGGAGGCGGAGGCAGGAGACTCGCTTGAACCTAGGAATTGGAGGTTGCTGTGAGCTGTGATGCCACGGCACTCTATCTAGGGTGACAGCTTGAGGCTCT
>CAUYRH010000108.1:0-14099 GCA_963574655.1 Perodicticus potto
GATGGAGCTGGAACCCATTCTTCTTAGCAAAGTATCTCAAGAATGGAAGAAAAAGTATCCAATGTACTCAGCCCTACTATGAAGCTAATTTATAGCTTTCATATGAAGGCTAAAACCCAATTATAGCATAAGAATATGGGGAAAGAGGCGAGGGGATGGGAGTTGGGAGGATGGGTGGAGAGAGGGTAAATGGTGGGATCACACTTATGGTGCCTCTTAGAAGGGTACAGGTGAAACTTACTAAATGAGACTTTTTCTAATGAAGGATGGGGCTGTCTTCCTCTTGAGGGAGCTGTAGCTGCTGCTTACTTTCTGCCAGCTGCAGGAAATGTGCTGAGCTTGAGAACAGAAGGAGATGAGCACTGGCCGGAGTTTGCCCTTTTTATTGCAGGAATGAGGCGGCAGTTTGTAAGAGTGCAAACCACGGAGACCCACGGCTGAATCCCACCTTTAGTGCTATTATAACTGGTGTGGGAGAAGTCACTACATCTCTTAGACTTTGTGATTTTTCCCTCTTTGTAAAGTGGGGCTAATAAAACCTACTTTATAGGGTTTCAAAAATCTTAGAATCTGAGAGATTTTAGGGACAGAGAAAAGAACACATACAATTTTTATTGTTTTCTTTGGATGATTTACAGGCCTATTGTATCCGTGAGTAGAATTGGTGGCCACCAGTGTGTTCTGATTGTGCTACAGACTGGCTTATAGCAAAGAAGCCCACTTCTGACCAGGGGTTACCTTTCTTAGAGATATTTTGGAACTGTGGGCATTTCATTTGGGTTAAGTCATCATGGTACCTGGGAGAGAACCTTCTTAGAGAGGTACCATGTTATCAAGAATTTGTTTGTTGGATCAACCAGTTCCCATCCTTGTTACCTGGTGGGAGCTGGCAGGTTCTTACAGGAATGGGCGCTAGAGTAGGTGTGCTTAGGAGGAGGACACCTGGACACAGTGGCAGGCTTGGTGCTGCTAGGTAAAATCCTTTGGGGGGTGGGGACTCAGGACAGCATCCCTTTGGTAGGGATACCAAGGGGCATAGTGGCAGTGAAAAAGAGTTAGGGCTCCCTATGATGAAGTTCATTAAACCAAATACATGGGAAGTGATGGTTCCAGTGCTCAGAACTTACCTGCTGTTGGCCTCAGTTCTCAAGGAGCTTCTAGCCTCATGAACGAATTGTGAGTGCAAGTCAGAGTAAGATGGTGACATGTGCCAGGAGTGATACAAGAGCTGTGGTGGCCAAAGCGGGGCTGGGGGGATAGGGTGGTGGTGGTTCTCACTGGTAGCAGAGACAAGTAGGGAAGGCTTCATGGAAGAGGTGACAGAAGAATAGCCAGAAAGTTTGAAAGAGGGCAATTACAAAGTGCTTCCCCTTTCATAATCTTGCAAGAGGGTGAGCTAAAGTACTTAGAGCCTTCTGAAGGTGCAGTGGAATTTCTTGATGGGTTTATGGTTCTGTTTGCATGTGCAAAGTGAAATGGACAAGTCAGTTATCTGTTTCAGGATCATACAGATCTGGTTCCCCAATTTTTTTATTATGAAAAAATACATATAACATAAAAGTTACCCTCCTCACCATTCTTAAGTGTATGGTTCGGTGGTATTAAATATAGTCATAATTTTATACATCCATCTCCAGAACATTTTTCATCTTGTAAAACTGAAACTCTATGCCTATTAAAAAGGAATTCCCATTCCATACTTTTCCCACCCCAACCCCTAGTAACCATCATTACACTTTCTGTCTTCATGATTTTGACCACTCTAAGTAGCTTATATATATATATATTTTGTGACTGGCTTATTCACTTAGCATAATGTCCTCAAAGTTCATCTATGTTTTATCATATGTCAGAATTGCCTTTGTTCTTAAGGATACTATTCTGTTGTATGGATACACAACATTTTGAGTATCCATTCATCAGTTGATGGACACTGGGGTTGCAGTCACATTTGAGCTATATGGTATGTCATGAATATGGATCTACAGATGTATTTCTAAGACCTTGTTCTGAATTATTTTGGGCATGTACCCAATGGCTTCTAATATTTTAATGAACTGCCATATTGTTTTTCAAGCCTGATGTACCACTTTACATTCTCATCAATAGTGTACAAGTGTTCCGATTTCTCCACAATTTAGCCGATACTGTCATTTTCTATTTTTTTTAATTTTTTTTGTTTGATAGTAGCCATGCTAGTGGGTGTGAGGTGGTTAGATCAGGTTCTCAGATCACATTGGAGCCTTGACTTGAATTATCCAGATAGGAGTCTATTTTCTTTTCCCTCCAGGACTGTCTTTGTCCGTGAGGAGAATGATCCAGGTAAATGTTTTCAAAGCCCCAAAGTTCCATGCTATTCCATACATTCACAATGTGCCTGGGGGTTCTGTAAAAGTTAGTGCTTTTGTCTGAGCTCCAAACTCACTTTCCATTTCTTCGGGGAAAAGCCTGCTGATGAGATGGAGGCTTGGGGTGTGGGATAGGGAAGGGTTCTCTAGTGTTCAGATGATTAGAATTCTAAGGTAGACCTAGGAGACAGGACGTGGATGGACAGACGCAGCGGATCCAGCACCTGCCTGCCCTCAGCTCTATCTGGTACCACCTTCCTTCCCACCTCACAGTGTCTTAGCCACATTGCTTTTTCTCAGTTCCTGGAATACACTGTGTTCTTTCCCATCTTGGGCCTTTGCATATGCTGTCTCCTCAACCCAGAAGACCTTTTCTCGAATGCTTTAATCAGCCAACTTCTACTTATCCTGCAGACCTTAAATACCTCATCCTCTAAAGGTCCTCCAGTGCTAATCAGATCCTTTATGTTATTCACTTTGAAGGGACCTTGACACTTGTCCTTTAGGACATTTATCAAAAACATTTTCTTATGTAATATATTTACTGGTATGTGTGCTCAATGTCATCTCCCCTGTGGGGCTCTGAGCTAGCCGCACAGAGGCGAGGAACATTCCTGTGTTTTTGTCTCTGTTGCATATGGACCAGTCCATGCCTATATTATAGCAGGTGTTTAATCCTCAACTGTGGTTGGCTAGATGAATGAATGAATAAATCATTCACATAATTGTGGACCTGGAAGGGACCTTATCAAACATCTAATGTAAGTAAAAGCTTCTCTTTGTTACAAGAAGATTTTGAAACCGAATGTGCAGCAGCCGAGCCAGGTTGGGTTAAATAGATAAAAAGGTAGTTGGTGGCAGAAGCAGGACCAGAAAATGGCATCCCTAAAATCCAAACCAATGATTTGCTTTTTTGATAACTTTATAGGTAGCCCAACATGGTGCTTAAGAGTGAAGATTCTAGAGTCAGCACTTACTAGCTGTGTGACTGGGCAAATTACCCAATTCCTAAGCACCTTGGTTTCCTCATCTGTGTAATGGATGTAAAAAAGACTTCCCACCTCATCAAGCGATGATGAGAAGTAAATGAGATGATCTGGGCAAAGAACATAGAGAAATGCCATTGTCATTACATCACCAGCACCACTGTCACCACCACCGTCATTATGTTGAGCCAATGAAGACATTTGCAGATGACAAGTGACACCATCTTCAGGTGCATAGCCAACGGGGACCAAGACTCATGGCATCTAATTGCCTCAAAAGCCATAAGTCCCTAAGGAGGCCATGGGAGCTGCATTTGTGTGGTCTTCTCTGTAGGAAGTGCGAAGTCTGGTGATTTTAAAAAAGCAAATTTAAAGAAAAGGTACACAAAGTTTTTCTACAAACAGATGCTCATCTGGAAAAGCACCTCTGGCTTCTAGTGTGTTTGGAAGCAATCTCAATGGTCACAGCAGGAACACAATTTTTCTTTGGCAATTAGTTGTTCTTGGGTGAAGTTCAGTGGCACCGAACGGGTTAAAGGAGCCATCATGGCTCCAGGCAAAGGAGCACCTGCTTCAGTTGGGTACTCACCTCTTTGCAACCCACTTTCAGAGGCTATTCTGCCAGAATAAAGTGTGAGTAATAGCAGCAGGATGCTTATTGAGCCTTTCTTACCCCCTGCCAGGCCCCGCTTTAAGCCCTTTACCTGCATTCATACTCAATTAATCATCCCAGCAACATGTTAGCAGGCTGTATTTGCAGAGAAGGGCAGGGAGACTCAGAGAGTGTGAACAAACTGCCCAAGGTCACACAGTGAGGAAGGGGCACGGTATGGATTTGAACCCAGGTGGTCGGATTCAGAAGAGCAATTGTTCTTACAAGATTGAGTGACTCTGCCTCACAGGCAGGGGCAGCTGGAGCAGGTGGAGTTATTTGAAGTCCAACCTACTCAAAGTTGCTTGACTCTAACTTAATGGATTCATGAAAGGGTTCTCTTTGGACTTTTTGACATTTGGGAAATTTGGCCCTATGCTTCTGTCTCTCTCTATTTCTGTGTCTTTCTCTCTGTATCTCTTATTTCTCTCTTGCTCTTTTGGTATTTTTCCTTCCCCTCCTCTTTTCCCACCCTCCCTTTGCCTCACACAGGGCTGAAATCTCCAGTCAGCCCACCGTCCATATGGCCAATAATTGACATGTTCGGCAGAGGTATCATCAACGAGTCACACATTGATGAACGTTCAAGTTGAACTTGCCGTACACGAGTATCCAAAGATTGGTTTAAGAAATCTTTCCCTCCCCCTCCTCCAATATCTATAAATAGAATCTGACTCAGGGATGATTCTTCATACCTCTAATGCTTTTAGGAATGAAAAAAAAGGTGAAAATTCTAAAGCCCTGAAAGAAAACATTATTCTCTACAAACAAACAAACAAACAGAAAACCTGTTTTTCCCAGCTAGAAACATGCAATAAATCACCCATAGAAAGAGCTTAATCTTTAAACAGAAAGCTGGTGGGGGCTCTGCCTTGCCTCTTGGTCTGGAGAGGGTAGAAATACACTACCAGTATCTCTACCCATGAGAAGGAACTGACGTTCCCCCTTGATCACCTGTGTTCAAGATACTGCAATTTTATAGATGAGCATTTCTGGGGTACAGGAGGCTGCTCATCTTAGCTCTTTTGGAAAATTCTAGGGTTTGCTTTGTAAGTATGAGTCTGATTCAGCCTTCAGTTTTAAGATAAGAAAAATCATTCACCTCTCTGTTTCTCACGTATGACTTGAGAATTTTAATGATTTTGGAATTATATTGTGACAGGTTGCTTTTTTTTTCTTGAACTTTTTTTTTTTTCTTATGGAGGGTGGTGAAGGAAATAATTATCCAAGTTTCAGGAAAGATCTGGTATTTCATGAGGGAAAATGTCAACATTTGGTACATCTGATGATTTCATTTTATATGTGTGAAAACAGAGGCAAGTGCCTATATTTGAGGAAAGTAATTGTACAGATCAGTGTCTGTACTTTTCTGGAACACACTGTTAAAATAATAATTAAGCTTCTACACCTGTTAGACTGTGAACGAAATCCTCTTCTCCGAAAACAGTGCTTTGTGCCACGCTTGCAGTACAAGCAAGCCGGGGATGGAAGTAGTACACAGTTTTACTATTTCTGCCCCTTCTTTTTTCTTTCCTATACTTCTTTTGTCTATTTTCTTTCTTTCTCTGCCTCTTTTCATCACTCTCTCTTCTCATTTCTTTTTTTTTCTGGGGAAAGCTATTTCTTGACCATAGAGAGTGATTTTAGTTGCATTGTCTTGAGCAGCACTGGGATTTTAGTATCTCACTCTAGGGTTTTGGAACAGAATGAATCTTCAGGTTGGCTCCGACTGACAAAGAGGTAGTTACAAGTGAGGAGGGGAACTGTGACCAGCCACAAGAACAGCATTGTCACTTCCATCTGCCCAGCCTAAGGCTGGTGCAGAGGATGGACGCCAATCAACCAGCTGGCATTTCCTGACAAACCACTCTGTGGAAGGCACTCGGCTAGGCCCTGGGGGCACCTGTTCTGCTTTGGGGGCCCTGATGGGATTGGTTGTTGCAAAGCTAAGGCACCTCCCATAATACCAGGTATGGATTAAGTACCTAGTACAGACTGATGTATTAATTTTAAAACACTTCTTCAATATTAGTTTCAGAGTTCTTAAAATATCCATGGGAGCTGGGAGAGAAAAACAGAGTTTAATGTTCATGACTGCCATCTCTTGTCTCGCCAGAAAATAGAATATTCTTTTTTTTCCCACTAAAGTTACATATTTTCCTAATTTCTAAATTGGGGATGGTAAAAGCACCAAACTCTGACTGGAATACTTAGGACAGTACCAAACATATTACTCTGTTCAATAATTGTTAGCTACCATTATTTTTGTCGTTGTTGGCCTCAAGGTCATTGTCTTCCTAGAATTTTTATCCCTAATTCCAGGTAGCTCAGCAATTCTTTTCATAACATTGCATTCCACCTAATGATATCAAAGGATGGAAGGGCAGCTAAAAGAGTTGGCAGGACATGAGGTGTCAAGGAAGTGCATTATTTGGAGAAGTAGCCAAAGAAGATTCAATAGGGTTTGTGTGTGTGTGTGTGTGTGTGTGTAAGCAAGTCTTTTCTTTCACACCAGACCTTGTGTATGTGAAGTATTATATCTTTTCTTCAACTCACAAATAGATCATTTCTCAGAAGTTCAACTCCTGTAGCATTTCAATAACAACATTTCTGTGAGGCAAGGCACTAAGTCGAATCTTTCATTTTTCCTTTATCACGTGTAGATCCTTTTCAAGATCAGATGTTCCTGATGTACATAGCAAGGTCATTGAAGAGAGTGAAAGAACAGAGTGAGGAATGAAAACCAGTGCACGTGGTGAGAGGACTTTGTGTCTCAGGAATGCGGCCCACCTGCTGCAAATCTGTTCTGGTTTTTGACATATTCTAGTGCCCAGGAGGGTGCGGGGGGGACACACCACATTTCCGGTAACCATCATGAAGCTTGTTTCAAGACCTTAAAGAAACTTTCAAACTTTGATTGTGTCTCTGCCTTCTGACCCATCTCAGAACACAGACACTTCCTTTCTACTAGATAACCCTTTGGTAGTTGCAAAGGAGTGTCCATGAGCCTGGGCTGTGGGGCCAGGCTGCCCAGTCCAGAGCTTGAATCTCACAAGCTTCGTGTGTGTGGTTGGAGGCAACTTCCTCAGCACCCTGTGCCTCAGTGTCCTCATCTGTAAACTGGGGTCACGAGGGTTCCTATATGACCGCAGCGGAATGTTTAAACCAGTGTCTGCTTGTGTTATTGTTATGATGACCAGCAGCTATCAGGGCTTTTGGTGTGTTCTGGGACCTCTGATGAATGATTTATATCAAACATGCTGTTTTGTTCTCATTTCCATCTGCTCCTCTTTGCATCACTTCCACTTGGGGCTGTCTCCTTAGATAGGCGTTGCATAAGCCATTTCATCTTCCTCACTGCACTTTTCAGAGCTGGAAGTCTTTTATGGTGTTTCTTGGATTACGTGTTTGTCCTATTGCCCCCCACACTGGGATGTAAGCTCAGCAAGGGCGGAGGTGTCTGTCTTGTTCACCATGTTATCCTGGTGCTTGGGACACGGCCTGGTATGTGATAGGTGTTCAGAAACATTGACCCACTTGGTTCAGCAGAGTTCTCCCCAAGATCTTGTGCCATTTCTCAGGTGACTTGGTTTCTGTACTTTTTCCAGCCTACTATTAATCTTAGGCTCTCTTAAAATGTGGTACCAATTCTAAACCTCTTGGAAGTTATAGTGGAAGGATTGCTTGAGGTTAATCAGGAATTTGAGACCAGCCTGAGCAACAGTGAGACTCTGTCTCTAGAAAAAAACAAAAAAATTAGCTGGGGATGGTGGCAGGTGCCTGAAAGTCCCAGCTACTGGGAGGCTGAGCAAAAAGATCACTTGAGCTCAAGAGTTTGAGGCTGCTGTGAGCTGTGATGATACCACTGCACTTCAGCCTGGGCAACAGAGCAGGACTCAGTCTAAATCAAAGACAAACAAACAACTCCTCCCAACACAAACAAACAAAAAACCATCACCAACAAAAATATGGTACCGAGAACTGAGAACAGTAAACCAGACATGAGGAATATGGTACATCCTTCACAGGAAAAGAGACCTCCATGTCATTTTCTCAGGGTGAGATTCTGGTGTTTGTTTTACTGCTCTTATAGCCACGTGACACACATCGGCTACTGGTAGGTGAACTAGACTCTAGGAAACAATATTTTCCTTGCACAGTTGTGTTTGATCATGCAAGACTTTACTTTTATCCTTGCTAACCATCAACGTTTTTCTTGGCTCTATATCCAGGTTTCTGTTTGTCAAATTACCCTGGACCATTCTTTCTGGAGTCTGTTATATGAGCATTTCAGCTTCATGTAACCAATTCCCTTAACTGTGTGATCCATACACCTTCCTTCAAGGAACTGGAAGATGCATGGATCTGGATGGATTCTATGGCATCCAATGTGGACTTCTTGTATTAATGTTTATTAAAACAAAATAAGAATTGCCTTCGGTAATAATAGCTAGAGTTAAATACTTAGCACATTTGAGGTCTTGTTCTAAGAATTTTGAACACATTAGCTCATTTGATCCTCACAAAATCTCAACAAGGTAACCACCGATATTACCTCATATATACCTGGAGAAATTAAGTTACTGATAACATGAAAGGAATTAAACCATTTACCTGAGACACTTAGGCAGAATGGGGATTTAATCAGGGCAAGATTTGCACTCGTGTTTTTCACGCTAACACAACTGAGCTATGACCATTCTTGTACATAGTGACCTCTTAGTCAATAATTCCTGGCAGCAGTGATTTTTAGCTATTAGTAATTCACCTAAGTGTCCCATTTTATTCTCAAAGAAACCACAGAACATTTTATCCAGTGCCGTGACTAAGTTAAGATTTGCTGTGTTTATGGCATTTTCTTGATATTGTTTGTGGGCAATAATTGAAAGGGCAAAAATATGTTTTCAAAGCTGGAGGCTGATTTATTGTGGGCTTCCAGCTACCTGCTTAGATAAGGTAAACTTCTTTGTCCCAGAGGGGTCATGGTTTGAGTCTTGAGTTTGTGAATGACACAGAAGCAATGGCTTTAAATCCTCCGACTTAAAAGCTTATGTTGAGGATCAAAAGTATTCAGAAATGCTGTGGGGCATTGGAAATAGTCTAACACCTTTTGCACATTTATTTTCTAGTCCACAAGGTTGAGAATGACCAGTTTCAAAGGCTCAAAGCCATCTAAGGGGCTGGTGATATTTACAGTACCCAACCTCAGGTTGCTTATTCAAATCATGAGGGCTGAAAGGACTCAAAAGCTCAGCAAGGATCAAGAAAATAGTGTCTTCCCATTGGGCCCAGGGTTAGTACACTTGCACTTGACTCTTCAGATGGCAGGCATTGCTAAAGTAAATGACCAGTGAGGCTGTCCTCGCCACCAAAGCAGCCTTGGCCCTTTCTGTCTGGCTGATATTCAAAGGTAAAGCATTAAAGCTACTCGGATATGGATGAAACAGTGTTTCTTGGAGTGTAGCAAGAAGGATGATTTTAAATGGTACCTGGAGGAATACACAAGTTTTTATTTTAAGTTATGTAGAAAAAATATAACTACTCTGTAGAACAAATGATCTCATGGTTATTATCACTTCGGATTAGGCAATGTAAAAAAAAAATGGGAGTCAATTTGAATTTCATTTACGGAGCCATATTCAGTAAATAACAATATAGGTAGTTTGCAGATTAGCAAAGATTGTGAAAGGGATATGTAAATGAATAAGGTTTGGAGAATATTGGGCTAATGCAATGTTAATTAAAAATGTTCTGTATGTAAATGACACAGAAAGTTGTTCATGCTCATCATATTTTCAGAGCTCAAATTGAACCTGTAGTCAGAGTGTGTGCAGTTGTTCTGTACAGGAAGAGGGTTGGCAGAGAGAAACCAGGCGACGGTGATGGTAAATCCTAGAGAGAAACCACACCTTCTGGAATGGTGCATAGGATCTGAGAATAAAACACCCACATGGGAATAATTAATCCCTACTGAGTGTTTTAATCAAATAATTACATGTGTTTGTCTTTTAGTGTTACTTTAACTCTGCCATTCTCAACTTCTATTTTTTAATTACAAAGCAATTCTAATTTCACTGTAACAAATGAAAAGAACTCATAAGTTAAGACAGCTCAACTATCTGAAATTTGCTTTTGCAAGGGCAATTGTATTGACTAGCTGCTGCTATGTAACAAACTACCATTATTTAGCTTATGATTCTGTGGGTCTGCAACTTGGACCTGATGCATTAGGATTCCTGCCTGCTTTTTCAGTGGGCTGATGGTTAGCTAGGCAGCTTTGCACTGGGGGCTTAGCAGGTTGTTATTTAGGGTGGTTAGGAGACATGTGGCCCAGCCACCCCCATCACCCAACAGGCTAGCGTGGGCTTGTTCTCCTGGCAGAGGCGGGTTCACGTGCACGTGCGCAAGAGAGAGAGCATGAGAGTGCACAGGAGAGCACAAGATGTTTCAAGCCTCAGAACTGGTGCAATAATGCTTCTAACAATTTGCATTGGTGAAAGCAAGGCCCAAGGCCAGTTCAGATGCAAGGTAAAAGTGACTCTACCTTCAGATGTGGAGAGCTGTGTAGTTACAAGAGGAAAAGGAAGGAATAGTTATGGACTTTTTCTTTGCAATTCGTTATTACCACTTGGCAAATATGTCACCTTGGATGAGTCTATTTACTTCTGTAGGTTTTGGTGTCTTTCTGTGTAAAAAGAAGATAATACACATATATCAGCTCCTCAGCTTTCACAGTTGCACCAATGCCACACAAATCAGACCAGTCACCCATTACTCTATAGAACAGGACAGAATGATGGAAACTACCTCATAAAAAGATGTGAAGATTCAGTAAGACAATGAGTGCAAACTGCCTAGCCCCATCCTGGAACAAAGAAACCTCCCACAAACAGCAGTTACTCTTTTATTATTAATAAAAAAAATGAAGATTCTACAGGTGGAGAATATTGAGTAGATTGCGATTAAAAAAGAAACAAAAACCAAAAGGCAAAACAAACCTATTGTAGTGATATATGAGTTTACCCAAAAATCTACAACTGCTTTGCTATAAAATGTATTTGTTCATCACCATTTCATGGCTTTTGAAATCAATTATTTTTATTGTCTAACAAAGGGACTTTGTTGAGTGCTTCATTATCTGTAGAAACACTTTAGCATTCTCACCAAAGCTCTGTGCTCAAATGCTGGCACTGGCAATACCTCTTAGTGATAATTTTCGAGTTAAGTATTATGCATCAGGTAAATGAGTGTGCATATAAATGGTCATTTTAGATGGTGCATTAGCAGGTAGAAATGGACAGTGTTTTCCAAGAAATATTCAACTTATTTTCCCCCTACAGTTAACTGCTTCACGGAAGATTGTAGAGCATGCTGTGATGTTGTAGAAAATCAGATTAAAAAGAAGAAGAAAGATCTTCAAACTGTTAGCTTTCCCAAGAAAGAATTCAGTACATTTTCTGCTGAACAGCCCCATGTATGTTTACGGTGTTATATGAGGAATGCTAACAGAAAACACCAAAAGCAATGTGCCATTTAGAACTTGTGGCTTGTCCTTGTTACAATCATTGTTTTATTATCTATCTATCTGTTTTTTTTTTTTTTTTTGCAACAGAGTCTTACTCTGTCACCTTGGGTTGAATGCCGTGACATCATAGCTCACAGCAACTCCAAACTCTTGGGCTCAAGAAATCCTCTTGTCGCAGCCTCTTGAGTCTGGGATTATAGGTGCCCACCACGATGCCCTGTTAATTTTTCTATTTTGAGTAGAGATGAGGTCTCACTCTTGCTCAAGGTGTTCTCGAACTTCAGTATTTAAGGAATCCACCTGTCTTAGCCTCCCAGAGTGTTAGAATTATAGGTGTGAGCCACCACATCCAGCCACAACATTGTTTTAAAGTAGATGCCTAGATAACTTAATAGCCTGTATACCCTTCTAGCAAAAGTGTTTCTTTGCTTGCTGTTTCCTGTACAAGGCTCTGGTAGGCCTGGATTAGATTTTACTTAAATTTCAGTGAGTTGCAAACAGTAAGTGCTTAATAAATGCATATTGAAAATGAAGAATGAAGGAATGGTGATTCGTGCAGAATGGTTGTATCTCATCTGTACAATGTTCTCAAAGGCCATCTTTTCATCCAGTTCTTCCCACCAAGAGTATTTCTGGTTGTTCTGTTTTCCACTGAGGCAGTTAAGCATGCTGTTCGCAGGAGTGTAATACTGTAAGATAAGCAATTCATGATGTACAGGGGAATCAATTCCCTTTCAAGGTGGTAACCTTCAACACTGCAGCTGATTTCCTAGAAACAGGACGTGCACCACTCCATGTAAGTAGTGGCTCACTTTTTCTGTCCTATCCTAAGACATCTCAGATGTAATAAAATGACCACTTCACTTGCTGGTCTCCTCCCTTAGGAGGTGAACTCCTTGAAGACATGGCAACTGTGAGTTTCACTTACGTGCCTGTCACCTCCTAGAATGCCTGGCATCTGCTAGACACCAAGAAGCCCAAGAATTCTCCCATGGATTGAAGGCACTCACCGTCACCTGGCCCTTGAGGAGCTTACCATCTGGCATGGAAGCAGCAGAGAGTTGGAAAGGTTGTTTTGGGACCCATTTTCTAACACCATGAGAGCCTTCAGTTGGCTTCTGTGCAGAATGTGTAAAGCAGGGCAACTGGGCAGTAGGCCGGTGGTTTCAGGTATGGCGCGCACACACCTCCTTTGGGCCCCTCTCTCCAGGCTCTGCATCCTTGTCTCCAGGCTTGTATTTTCCATGTGGCACCCTGGGCTGGCATTATTAGTATTATTAGTTTTCTTAACCTGGGGTTATGCTTCTCCAAGGAAGCTCATAGGAATGTTGTGGGTCCTTGGCCAGGAAGTGATACCTCTTCCCTATGATCATGTGGTTTATCCAGCACAGAGCTTTGCACTCTCCACATGTCTAAAGAAATGTATTTTTAAATGAGTAGGTTTGGTTCTACCTTCTGTTTTTGGCTGTTTATTAATTCCTTACTATCCCTCCCTGCTGTAACTTTCGCCCTTCCTCTGCCTCCTCCATGGCCTTGCTTTACCCAATTCTGCTCTCCAGGAAGGTTCTTAGGTTACGTGGTTCCCCCTCCTTCCATCATACACCTTTTGTTGTGTGGCAGGACCATGGGGCACCAAGGAGGGGTAAGGGGTAAAGGCCATGTAATAAATCAGTTGAGGCATGTTGCGAAACGGAAAACAAAATCACAAGCTGAAAGTCAGTTCCACCGTGTTCTAGGGGCTGATAGAAAAGCAGTCGACGAGGGATTGCTAAAACTATTGAATTTCACAGAGCTGGAAGCAGAGACCTTGTTTAGGTAACATGCATTTATGGCATATCCTCAGAATGCCCGGGACCCTGGGAAGGCCTGGAGACACAGTCATACTCTAGTCTTAAGGCTCTTGGAGGTGACTTTTGTGGGAGAGAGGCGAAGTCCCAGCCTAGTGATTCTCAGGGCCTGTGATGGCTAGAGCGAAAGTTAAGTACTTGTAATTTGTCTTGTTTCTTTCTTTTTTTTTTTTTTTTCACATTTGAAAACTTTAGTATTTTTTTTTTTACATATACATGTTTTTATTAGGTTTTCACTTTTTACCTTCACAGAATTAAAAAGGCTTAAAATTTAATAACAATAACAATGTTTAAGATAAGAACTAGAAACAAAAACCTCGTAAAGAATGAAGATAAATACATTCAGAAAAGAAAATAGACAATTACTGCATCAAAATATAAAGCAATATTAATAATAATATTGCAAAGAAAGTAACGTTCACATTATAGAATGCTTTGACTCTGAGGCTTAGTATGAAGTCATCCGTTAACTTATTTTTTTTCCCAAAGTCTCAAAAAATAGACAACTAATATTAATAAAAGTAAAAGAGAGTTTCAAAAAACAGATCATGCCAAATCTTATAGGCAATAGAAAAAGAAGAAATAATTCAAAATCATTCCACTTGATCTGGATACACCTGACATTGAAATTGGAGAAAATATGAGAACTTTGTCTTAATGACTCTGGAAGGCAAAAACAGGCATCTGAAGTCAATCCCCCTTAGGCAGAGTTTTGTTAATTCTGCTTGTTTTACCCCAGAA
>CAUYRH010000109.1:0-21085 GCA_963574655.1 Perodicticus potto
CCCACTTGAATTCTCTCCCTCTACCAGGAGCTTTAGTGTTTTCTGTATTCTTTTCTGTAAATCAATTCTGTCTTACCACTGAGGGGTGGGGGTGGGGGAATAATGTAATGAAGAATAATAAAATACATGTATTTAAAAAAATAAAATAAAATAAATAAAATATTATAAAAAAAAAAAGAAAGAAAGTGAGCACTCTTATGCCCTTTTCCTGACAGTCTGTCTTGTGGTTGCCCCTGTTTAACTTCTAGTTCCCATTTTCAATGGAAGTAAGATAATCTTTAATTTTAAAATGAAAATTAGTAACCCAAGTAAATTCAAGCTATTGGTTTAAGCCTCTATTGCTTCATTATCATAAGTGCATATATAAAATTATTAGTAACTATAACACTGGAGATATAGTTAGTTATATGTTAGAATATTAGTATTCTAGAATCAGAGTTATGGGCCTGCCACTATTGCTTGAACTTTCAACCAGACCCAGTTTTAGTTTAACAAAAATGCAAAGTAAATTCAAAGGAACTATAGGAAATAATAAGGGCACAGGCAAAGTTTCAATTGAATGTTTAGGTTAAATGCTAGAAATGCAGGCAGATGCTCCCTATCTATCACAATGCTGCTTCAGAATAGAGATACAACAAAAATCACATTATGACAAAGGTATTTGTACCAGAATGATTATTATAGCCCAATTCATAATTGCTAAGTCATGGAAGAAACCCAAATGCCTATCGACCCAAGAATGGATTAATAAATTGTGGTATATGTACATCATGGAATATTATGCAACCTTTAAAAAAGATAGAGACTTTACCTCTTTCATGTTTATATGGATGGAGCTGGAACTTATTCTTCCTAGCAAAGTATCTCAAGAATGGAAGAAAAAGTATCCAATGTACTCAGCCCTCTTATGAAACCAATTATAGCCCAAGAATATGGGGAAAGGGGAGAGGGAGGGGGGAGGAGTGGGGAGGATGGGTAGAGGAGGGTAATTGGTGGGACCACACCTATGGTGCATCTTACAGGGGTACATGTGAAATTTACTAAATGTAGAATACAAATGTCTTAATAACCAACAAAATGCCATGAAGGTTATGTTAACCTGTTTGATGAAAATATTTTAAATGGTGTATAAAACCAGCACATTGTACCCCACAATTGAATTAATGTACATAGCTATGATTTAATAAAAAAAAAAAAAACTCCCAGAATAGAGGTACAAGCCATAAACAAAAATGTTTAAATTAGGACCACTAATCAGAGTTAAGAATGATGTAAAAGCTCTGAGAAAAGAAAGAGAGAATTGAGAGATTAAAGTCTATGGTACAGTAAGTTTTCTTGACCATTTATTGACAGTTATATCATAGAAGAGCATAAGTAGTGCAGGCAGATGAAGATGCTCTTGGGCAGAATGGTTTATGTTCTGATTCACATTAATGAGCATTGCCTACACAGTTCCCTTGGGAAAAAATGATAAAGAGCAGAGCTAATACAATGTAAACTCAAGCATCAATGCCCTGAAATTTAGCATAGCCTCTCTGCTGTTTAAAATTGTTCACCAGGGGATTCTTCCAAATATGGTATAATTAGTGACCAAGTAATGTTGTTAAAATAGAAGCAATTTGCTTGCACCAACAGCAAGAGAATGCAAACTCTTGGAAGTCAAGGGTTTCTTTATATTTTTCATAATCACAGGTAGATAGAGAATAAGTAAGTAAGACCACACAACTTTGCAAAGAAATTAACTGTATACTTTGAGATTATGAAAACTTGTAGCATATTTTAGCATTTAGGACTATTAATATGACTGTTCAGGGTAATAATCTTTAATTGTTCCAAGTAATTGAACTAGTGACATTGAAGTAATATGTACCCCGTCCCCATGATCATGAAGATATCTAAATATTGTTTAAATGTTTCTAACGCCCATTAATGGGATAGAACATTTAAAGAAGAGCTATAATCAACTTGAAATAGACTTTATCTGTTAGAGTTGCCATATAAGAATTAAATATTTTTCTTAGATCTACACCACTTGTCTGTTAGTATTTTTTCCCCTGGGAAAACAAGGAAACATAGACCAAATCTTTTCTGGGGTCTTCAAGATGCTAACTGGCAAAGGTGAAACATGAGAAGAAAGGGAGTAAGATGTCACCCTAGTTCCACTATTGTATCCCGATATGAGCTGTGTGATTCCTTAGATCAAGAAAGAAATTTGTGGGTGGCACCTGTGGCTCAGTTGGTAAGGCGCCAGCCCCATATACTGAGGGTAGTGGGTTCAAACCCAGCCTTGGCCGAACTGCAATAAAAAACCAGGTTTTGTGGTGGGCGCCTATAGTCCAAGCTGCTCAGGAGGCTAAGACAAGAGAAGCCTAAGCCCAGGAGTAGGAGGTTGCTGTGAGTGGTGTGATGCCACAGCACTCCACTGAGGGCGATAAAGTGAGACTGTCTCTACAAAAAGAAAGAAATTTGTTTGCTATGGTTCTCCTTGTTAAAAGAATAAGCAATCTTAAGCCATAGGCTACATCTACAGTAGAAAAGTTTTAGAAAACACGCACATACCCACTCAAACCAACATACAGTCATTGGCTATTCCCTTTAATTCTCTTCCTTTTCACCTTTAAATCCCAATTCCATATCTACAAGCATTAGGAAAATCCAGCTATCCATGTTCTTAAAACATTAAACACAAAAACCTTTCTTTTAAAAAAATGTACAGGAAACCAGTGGAGAAAAAAGTGAGACAAATCAAAAAACTATGCCATTCTAAAGAACAAATGCCTGTTGCTAAAAAATAAAAATAAAAAAAAATAAAAAAGTCTTGAGCAAAAAATCCACCTGGCAGCTTCAGTGGGGTTGTAGGAGCACATTTCTTTTCCAGTTAAGTGCTAAAAAGAGTTCATTTCCACAGCTCTCATCCTCCGCTTTAGAAAACAAGTAGGGTCTTTGTTCTTTAGCTTACCCAAAAGTTGGTATTTCCCACATAATGATATATTCATATTGTTTTAAAAGAAAAGTATCTTTTATATGCTCTTTAACCCGAACATCTTTTTCCTTTTTATTTTTTATCTATTTATTTATTTTTGAGACAGAGTCTTACTCTGTCATCCTGGGTAGGGGGCTCACAGCAACCTTAATTAATGTCTTGGGCTCAAGAGATCACCTTGCCTCAGCCTCCCAAACAGCTGGGGCTACAGGTGCCCACCACAACACCAGGCTAGTTTTTCTACTTTAGGTAGAGATGAGGTCTCGCTCTTGCTCAGGCTAGTCTCAAACACTTAGCTCAAGTGATTCATCCACCTCGGCCTCCTGGAGTGCTAGGATTACAGAACCCAGCCCATCTTTTTCCTTTTGTGCAACTTTGTTGATTCCAGAGCTCCACAAATGCAAATAGTTTCACTTATTCTACTGTATAACCTTGTTAATGTAATTTACTATACAAGCAAAACTGCTACAACTACTAAAATTCTACCACTTGAAAATTATTAGCTCATTTTCTGGCTTTTTTCTTTTGCAACAGGAAATATCAGGTCCTATATTCTGTGCTATTTTGCATCTATTACCTTTTTGGAGGGATTTTTTTTTTAATTAAATGTTTTATGGAAATGGATTCTCTCAGGAACTAAACGACTTGAGTCAGGAGTGCAACTACTGTAAATATACTATAAGAATCTAAACCTGAGTCCCTGGAGATCTGCTACCAGAGGCTACTTACCTTAACTTGCTTGTGCAAGAAATAATATCATATTAAAATAGTTTTGCATTTCCTATCATACTAACTATAGAATCTGTGTCAACAAATCTTGGAGCCAAATCTTCAATATTGAGATTTAAAAATTATCTCAGAAAACTGCCACTTCTAAGTTCTCAAGGTAGCCTTTAAAGGTAGGAATTCTTTTTCTATAGAAAGCTATCTTACGCTTTCAGAACGAAACCGCTATCCTCTATCTATAGTTGTGCCTCCTTCCTTCCCCTTGCTTTTCCATGTTAACTGGCAGTTTTCCTTTGGAAAACTGTAACAAAAATGAGATATGTACAATGGGAATAGATAGGTGATAGATAGATAGATACATACATACATACATACTGGGTGTCCACGACGTTCATGTGCAATTTAAAATAGTTGTTTACTTAAGGGTTAGGGTTAGGTGTATATATGTGTGTGTGTGTGTGTGTGTGTGTGTGTGTGTGTGTGTGTGTGTGTGTGTGTATTTTAATACTAATGGACAAATGTTACAAGTTGTTTAAGAACTTGTAAATAGTAAAATAATTGTTTACTTAAGGGTTAGGGTTAAGTATATATACATATATATGTGTATATTTTAATACTTATGGGCAAATGTTACAAGTTGTTTAAGAACATCAAAATCACCCTAGGTTGCCTGTAATAAAGTAGACTCTCCCTTGGTTATAGAAAGCATCAGACATAACCAAGGGAGAGTCTACTTTACTACAGGGAACCTGGGTATGAGCCATCCATTTCCAATTCTCATAAAAAGGTCTGAAGTCCCATAAATGTACAATTCAGCAGATTTGGAAGTAGAAAGAGCCTGCTACAGATAATCTAGGGTACTCTGAATTACTGACAGTTTTTACATGAACTGTATTCACATTGTATAGTATACTTTAAGAAGCTGTATAGTTGCCCTGATAGGGCACCTTAGTATGACATGCCAAGTGTAAAATAATTTCTTGAGGTACAAGAAGTAGAAAAATAATAAACCTAAAAGACATACAATAATAAGCCTAAAAGGATAGTTTAAGAACAAGATAATGTCAAACTAAAAGCAAAGCAGAATCAGGAAATGGGATCTCATTTTGGGGTTTCATAAAACAAAAAGACAGCTTGTTTCCGGCTACTTCATGGAAAGCTAAAATATCAATATTTCAAGATTTTGACCCCATGTATCTATTCACAAATGAGTCTTATTTGGCCTTAATCTTCTTTCCCCGGGGAAAATATCACAGATTCAGATATTTATGAAAAAATGTGTGGACCTTACACTCTGTTTACACTATTTGCTATAATCAGCAATTTGTCCTAACGTGTATATTTATAACTAAGCTCATGCACTAACTCCTAACACTACAATATGTTACCAAGCACTAATGCTTGGAAAACTGTATGCATCTATACACATCTCAAAATGGAAGACATTGGTTATTGCGTTGTTCTTAAACAACTTGTACCATTTGTCCATAAATATTAAAATATACATATATATGCACATGCCTAACCCTAACCCTTAATATATGTATATTAAGTAAACAACTATTTTAAATTGCACATGAATGTGTGGACACCCAATATCTATCTACCTTTCTATCTATCTATCTATCTATCTATCTATCTATCTATCTATCTATCTATCATCTATCTATTCCTATTGCACATATCTCATTTTTATTACACTTCTTCAAAGGAAAACTGCCACTAACTTGGAAAAGCAATGGGAAGGAAGGAGGCACAACTATAGATAGAGACTTAGTCCTGCTTAAAATTTTAGCTTTTGCCATCAAGAAGGAGACCAAAATAGACAACAGAAAATGTAAATGTACTAAGTAAACAATGGGCAACTACAACTGGAATATACACATTTTGTTAAATAACATCTGATGTCAACCATGCAAGATGCAGAAACAATTTGAAAAAGCATTAAACATGGCTTGTCTGAACTGAGAAATGGAAAAATACAAAGCCTTTGGAGAAGCTTAATCTGATTAGTTCAAATAAGCAGGTCATGCTGGTTTCGTTGGTGCTGATAATGCAGGTACCCTATCCCTTGGCTCAATGATCCCATCCAAAAAGTTTCCAAAGGACATGGGCAAGATAGATAACTGATAATTGGGAGGTACAAATTTTCCATGATAAAATATACTCAACATACTAGTGGGACCCAGGTATGCGCAGGCTCCATTCTGTCTTTTTTTTTTAATTCTGTCTTTAACAATTCCAAAATCCTCAGAGATCACTCGTCAGAGTGGCTTGGAGATTATTTAAAGAAAAATTTAAATTACCTTTAAGCAAAATTATTTCAACTATGCTATATGACTCAATAATTGCCCTTAGTTAAAATAAATTATATTTTATCTACATTATTTTACTACAATTCTTTTTTAATCCCAATTTAGATTGGTTTACCAATCTCACTAATCATTAAGGTACTCAACATTTCCCATTTTAGGCCTTTTCATTGCTCAAATTGTAGCGAATCTGCCCTAAGTTCCCAGCACCATCACGTGTGTGGCCCTAAACAAATATTCCAGAAAACACAGAGATGATCTAACATTATCTATTTTTAATTTCATCTAAGAAGTTCTAAATTCATTGTCTACTCACAAAGAATCATAAAAGTTTTACTTTTCTATGTAAATATCTGTCACTGCTTTATATACTTTAAGTAGTTGTATACATTTGATTTGGAAGCAATGACAGTTTCTACTATAATCTGTTAATTATGTGGTATAACTGTTAAGAGGGGAAAAGGAAAATGCATATTTCTTATTGAAATTACTTGTTTTTTTTTATGTTTATTTTCCATACCCTGAATCTACAATGGACCAATCACAAATTTGGTAACGTTGCGTCTGAGGCCCATTGTCTGATACGAAAATTCAGTCCCAACTGTGGAAAGTATCTGAGTGCCAGCCTTTTCAGCATAACATTATATCTATCACCTATCGCCCAAATATCCATCCTGGGTCTAAGGACAGGAGTTATTTATGCTTTTACAAAATGGAGCTATATGACACCCTGTAAAGTCAGATGCAGTTGCATCAAGCATTTTTTGCCACATAGGAGAAGGAATCAAATGGAAAACTCACTTGTTTCTCCTCCTTCTTCTCACTCCTCTATGTCCAAAGTTGAAAGCAGGTCATACTGCTAGGCTTATCACATTTTCTGAAATGAAAAACCACTTAATGCCACTTTTCTTCCAGTCTTAGCAATGTGGAAAACAAAGTCTCAAATGCTATGTAAGATTTCACAAAAAAGAATGAAGCGATTGTAGCAATCTCTCCTCCTATGAAGGTGAACAGTTCCATCACTGGACTCAAAACTGTTTTCTTTTACTAAACTCTCCCTACATCCAAACATGCATTCATAGGGTTAACTGCTATACAATCTGGTACTTCATTAGAGGAATAAAAAATACTTTTTAAAAGTCAAATGCTCAAAGCCTTCTGAAAAAGAAATAAAAGAAAAAACCCTAGCTTCTCTAGGAGAAAAATCCCTCTTCCGATCCAAAAATGGGGATTTACAGATGTAAAACTGTGTTTTTATACAGACACTGTGAAGGAGTATTTGCATAAGAAATTAACTTTAATAGCTTGCCTTTATGCTTCTTTTATCACACAGAAGGTTTAAATGTAAAATGAGACCTTCTTATTCTGTAATCTGTTACAGAATGAGCCAGGATTAAATATATAACATATGTGTCCAGGCATTGTGGCGGGCACCTATAGTCCTAACTACTTTGGAGGCTCAGGCAGGAGAATCACTGAAGCCCAGGAGTTTTAGGTTGCTGTGAGCTGTGATGCCACAGCACTCTACTGAGGATGACATGGTGAGACTCAGTCTCAAAAAAAAAAAAATATATATATATATATATATGTATATGAAAACATATATGTTTCATATGCATATGAAAATTTTTAGCATCTTTCATTTCAAATTAGAATGCAGTTTTGGAATTTACTCTGCAATCTCAACTGTGTTTATCATGATAGTGGTTGAAACCGGAAGACATTTAAAAAATCCTGAAGTTTTCCATACTTACTATTTATTATGTCTTATTGCTTGGAACAAACAGTAAAGAATTCACAAATACCAGCACCTAGGCACTTGTTTCAATTGAAACATCAGCCTTCAACTTGCAAAATAATTTCTTTACAACTAAGCAAACAACAACCAAGGACCCATGTCAGTGACTTCTCTCTTCCTGAAGAAGGAAAGAGGATTAATGCATCTTAGGGGTTTCTCAGTGTTGAATTTAAGAGTTGGGACAAAAAACCTCAGTCTTTTCCATTCCAAATCATGGAGGTATTGTGTAAAGAAGTGATAGTCACATTTCAATAATAGGGAAAGTAGCTGGAAAAAAGAAGTAGGACTGCCCTCTGTAGGAGACTACATAGAGATACTTTCCAAGTCCTGGGTTTAGCATTTGTTTGCTTGTTTGATTTTTGAGATAAATAGAAAAGCACCTACCGGCCAAGGAAAATGTTCTTACTGTGATAAGAAACCCTGTAGTGTGGGACAGATAGATGCACTCAGCCTCCCAGGGGTCAGCCTGGCCCCAGTATGGAGGCCAATCAAGAGTAGCAGGCTCACTCTGCCATCTTTGCTTCATCCAGAAGTTCACTCTTAAGGTTACTCTTTTTTTTTAGTTTCAAAATATTAAGGAGATCTTTTTTTTTATTTATTACATGGATACTTTTTATAATGCTTCAGTTGGGTCTTTTATTTGGGACCATCACCCAAATAGTGTTCATTGTACATGATATGTAGCTTTTCTTCTTTCCTCCTCCCATCTCCCCTTCTTAATTTCCAATAACTTTTACATCCCATTATGCCTGTGTGTGTCCATCAATTAACCCTCAATTATTAGAGAGTAAATGTAATGATTATTTTTCTATTCCTAAGATTGTACATTTTGGATAATGGTCTCCAGTTCCATCCATATTGCTGCAAAAGACATTATTTCATTTCTTTTTATGACTGAGTTGTACTCTATGGTGTGTGTGTGTGTGTGTGTGTATTCACATTACATTTTCTTAATCTACCCATGAATTGACAGACACTTACATACTCTCAAAATGAATAGCTTTTCTTAATTAAGAACAACAAGCTACTAATTTACCAAAAACAATAAGGACAGCAAATAAGAGTTGTGCTGGATTCAAAACAAATCTCAAGATGACCTTAAAAATTACCTCTACCTGAATTTAATTCAATCTTACTGCTAAGCAATTTATACAACAGGGCATTGTTGAAACCCATAGAACAATTAGGGAAGCCTATCATGTAGGGCATAATACCAAATGCAACACATATATTAAGAAGGAGATCAGAAAAAAAGACAAAGAGATTCCTGTCATATTTCATCAAATAGAAAATATCAATAAAGGATAGAAATTATAAAAAGAGAAGCAAATAAAAAATTCAGGAGTAAAGAGTATAATACATTAAATAAATTTGATCACAAAAGCTCAATAATAGATTTGAACTGGCAGAAGAAATAATCAACAAACTCAAAGTTAGACTTAGAAATTATGCAGTTTGAAGAACAAGGAGAAAATAGAGTAAAAAATATTAACAGAGACTTAGAGAAATGTGAGAAACTTTAATTGCACCAACATAACATGGTAGAATTATTTACTAGAAAGGAAGAAGAAATAGAAAGAAACAAAATATTCAAAGAAATAATAATTGAAAACTTCCCAAATTTGCTGATAAACATTAACCTACTCTCCAAACAAAATAAATGCAAACAGATTCATACTGCATTTTATAGTAGAAATACTCCTTCAAAAACAAAGAGAAAATCTTGAAAATGCAAGAATAAAATTACTCCTCACATACAAGAGAATGCAATAACATTAATTGCTGAATTATCATCAGAAAAAATGGAGACCAAAGGTAATGACATAATGTATTCAAAGTGCTAAGGAAAAAAATCTATCACAAAGGAATCTTACATCTAGCAAAACTATCTTTCAAAAATAAAAGTAAAATAAAGAATTTTAAAAAAAGAATTAAGATAATTCTTATAATATCAAGAAAATTCTTTAGCAGTAAATAAACCTAGATGAAATTCCACTCCAAATGCAAAAACAAAAAGCAGTGGTATAGGTACTGTGTTTATAAAATACTGTATACATACTTTTTTGCTTTTTATTCTATTAAAAAATAATGCTATGAGGCAATATGTGTGTGTTGCAATTGCATTGTTTGGCTAATAGCATAATAATGTAACATATTTGACAAAATAGCACAAAGGAAGTATGTAAAAGCAGGCACTAGGAACAAATGAAGAGAATCAGAAATGGTAAACAACAGATAAATACGACAAAAAATTATAAATAAATACTTGCTTTCACTTTCTTCTCAGCTTTCACAATAGACAAGACTAAATAAATTTAATAGCAATGTATTTTTGATTTTGTGGCATATACACATCTATATAGGTGTAACAGGTATGTATACTCATAGACCAAAAAATAAAAGATTGAATAGAGCTGTATGGAAAAAGTTTTTCCATATCTCATCTGAAGTTGATTCTAAGTTAAAATGTATAAGGTTAAGCCCTGTAGCAAACCCAAATAAAATAACTCTAATTTAATGAGAACAAATTACCTTTTCTTTTCTTTTTTTGACTGAGTCTCACTCTCACCCAGACTAGAGTGCCATGGCCTCAGCCTAGATTACAGCAATTTCAATCTCCTGGGTTCAAGTGATCCCCCTGCCTCAGCCTCCAAAGTAGCTTGGCTAATTTTTCTATTGTTCTAGTAGAGATGGAATTTCTTGCTCAGGTGGTCTTGAACTCCTGAGCTCAAGGGATTCTCCTGCCTTGTCCTCCCAGAGTGCTAGAAATACAGGCCTGAGCCATTGTGCTCAATCAAGAGCAAAATAAATTTTAAATCTAAAACATCTAAACTGTCCTGGAGAAAAGTTTATAAATGTATTGCCTATATGACTTCTTTCTTAAACATTCTCTGGAAGATAAATTAAATGTTTGTTGGAAACAGGAGGTCATCATTATGAATATAATTGACAACATCAATGTGTTCAAATGGCTATACTATAGTGGGAAGTGAAAATATATACCACTCTTTACCCTTAACCTAATTGTCTTCTTGTTTTCCCTTTTATAACATGGTAAGGAATAATCTCTTCTTTTTTTAATCCACATAACGACACATATTAAAATTTGGTTTATTGGGAGGCAGAGCTTGATGGCAGACTGGAAAGACCTTTAGTGGAGCTCTCCTGGAGCAAATGGTAAGGGGGAAAGAGCGGGGTCATAACTGGTGTGGAGAATTTGGGTAGAATTGTGGCTCAGGTGCACAAAAAGGTGGCATTCTACTGGACTCAGTGTGTGAGCTGGAGCTGTGGAGACGTGACACACCTGGCAAGTTTCTGTGAGCCTGCCTTGGCTTGGCAGTGGCAGCCAGCCCTCCCCACCCCCCCGACCCCTACCCCCGCCCCTGAGGTCCTGGAAGAAGCCTTTTGCAGTTTTTGGTTCTTAGGGGAAGCCACACTTTAAGTGTAAAGATTGGAGCACTCCCTAGTGGTGTCCAGTGGCCAGATTGGAGCGCCATCTGGAGTAGTTCTGCCTTGGTTCAGCAGTGGGTGAGACATCCATACTGGGAAGGTTCCCACAGACAGGGGACAGCCATGGTCATAAAGGTTGCCAGAAGGTCAGGAGGGCAGGCCTCTTACTGAGGGCCTAAGGCACAGCGGCCTTTGTTACACCTGCTGGGAGCAGACCTCCACTCATAATAGGTCCAGGGACTCCCACACTCCACCGGAACTGTTGTCAGGGAAACTGTGAAACCTTCCTCTGAAGAATTTTGGAGAGCTATGGGATCCCAAATCAGAGAGGTCTGTGTACTGAGCAGGTAATCGGAAGATCACCTGAAAAGTTACGTTGGGAAACAGGTCTTAGCTTGGGAACTACAGAAAGGTTAACAGCTGTATTGTCCATCTCCTAAATTCACAGCCCCACCTGGTGTCCAGGCAGTATATTATATTGCAACATAAATATATTCCTACTAATGTTGGATCCCTACATCATATATATATGCATATGTGTGTGTGTGTGTGTGTATAATATATAATATACGTATATATATGTGTGTATATATATATATAGACACAAAAAAACAAACAACTACAACAACAATATGTGTGTGTATACATATACACACACATATATACATATATATGTAAGGGAGTGAAATAGAGAGAGAGAATAAATGAAGCTAAAATTCTCTAACCAAAAAATACAGGTACCAAAAAATATATATATACATATATATGTATATATATATATATAATATGTGTGTGTGTGTGTATATATATATATATATATATATACACACACATGTATAGTTGTTGCTGTAGTTGTTTGGGTTTTTTTCTTTTTTCATTCTTGTAATTGTCATTGTTAATTTTTTTTTCTTTCCTTCCTCTATTTGTTGCTGAGGTTGCTTACATCAGTCTATTTGAGCTTTTTAAATTTTGTTTTGATGTGTTTTGTTTTGTGTTAAATTGTTTGGTTGGTTCTTTTCCATTTTTACATTCAATGAGAGCAAGGGCTCCTGTATTTTTTGGTTACAGAATTTTAGCTTCATTTATTCTCTCTCCCTATTTCACTTCCCTGCATTCTTTTGATGGATAGAGAATCTTCTACTTTTCTCATCTCTCCCACATAATGTGCTTCTGCAGCAACTAAGATATCTCCTCTTTTTTCTTTCTTTGTTGTCTTGCTTCTTTCTTTATTACTCTTCCCTCCCTCTCGTTTATTTGATTCAATGGTATTTTTAATTTCCTTTATCTATTATTATTTTAATATGATTTTTTTGCTTTTTTTTTCTTTCTATCCTGAGGCCTGGTGTGACACAGCTGTGGTCTAGCAGGTAGTCCACAGCAGTAGTCTGGCTCAAGTAGGCCAAGAGAACTGTCTACCATTAGCCCTAGGGAAAAAGTATTAGCAAGATCACACTTCAGAACTTTTCTATTTTTTTCATCCTTGATCAATTTTTTCTTATTGTTTTTACTTTTTTTCTTCTCTTCCTATTTTTGGCAGAGGAAGAGTCTGGCTGTATTCAGGCTGGTAAGGAGTGCCTAATTTAGAGGAACCCACCCAGCCTACCTCCTCGCAAACCTTGAACTATAGGAGTGACCTTACCCCTGGGGTAAACAATACCATTTCTTCTATCACTCTCATCCTACCTTACTATCCTCCTTCTCTCCTGTTTTTGAATGTTTTTCTGTTATTTTCCCTTCTCCCCTTTTTTCTTTTTCTTTTTTTTCTTACTCTTTCCTTCTTTTTTCCTCTTTTTTCCTTTCCTTTTATTTCTCCCTGCTCACTCTAAACCTTCTCAACCTTCTGGCCCCATACCAAGAGGCCTCTTCATCACCTAAACTCTTGGACAAGGTAATTTGAAGCAAAGGAGGAAGTGAGAAGCAAAAAGGAGCACAAGAAAGTGAACAAGAAGAAAGCATCCACAAAGAGGAACCAAAAGAAAAATTCAGACATCATGAAAAACCAAAATAGAGAAACTCCTCCAAGGGAGCATGAGGCAGTTTTTACACAAAACTCCTCCTATAAAGAATTAATGGATTTGACAGAAAGGGAATTTAAAATATGGGCAATTAAGACAACAAAGGTGATGGATGAGAAAATGGAAAGACAGAACCAAAAGTCAGACAAGAGACATGTAGAATACAGAAATAATATGGAAGAGCTTAAGGAAATGAAGGAGACAATCAGGGATTGCAAAGATGTAGTAGAAAGTATCAAAAATAGATCAGACCATGGAGAAGAAAGAACATCAGAGCTATACAATAAAGTTTTTGAGTTAACCCAGGTATTTACTGAAGCAGAAAAAGAGAGAGAGAGAGCAGAAAAGGTGCTTAGAGAACTACAAGACTCCATGAAACAATCAAACTTATGAATAATAGGAATTGCTGAAGGAGAAGAAGATGGTCCCAAAGGTATAGAAGCCCTACCAAAGACTATCATAAATGAAAACTTCACTAAATGTCCTGGCATACTCCTTTCAGATTGACATTGAACTCAGGTCATTTCAACTCTGAAAGAGCATCTCCAAGACACATTATAATGAATCTATTGTAAGTCAAGACAAAGGAGAAAATTATGCAAGCAGCTAGGAGTAAGCACCAACTGACCTACAAGGGCAGAGCCATTAGGATAACTGCAGACTTCTCAACTGAAACTTCCCAAGCCGGAAGAGCATGGTCATCACCTTAAACATTCTTAAACAAAACAATTTTCAGCCTAGAATTCTGTGTCTTGCTAAACTAAGCTTCAAAATTGATGGAGAAATCAAAATTCACCACAATAACACCAGCTTTACAGGAAATACTTAGATCTATTCTCAACACTGAACACCACAATAGATCACCATCAAAGCAAATACCAAGCTAAAGGCCAAAATGTAGTTTCTACAATGGTACAAAGGATAAAACTAAACAACAGATTTTCTCATAATAAGACGAATAAAATTCTACCAAACTTATTAATTACCTCAATTAATGTCAATGGATTAAATTCTCCACTGACGAGGGATAAAAAATTGCAAGCCATTCATATGCTGTCTCCAGGAAACACATCTAGCCTTGAAGAACAAATCAAGACTCAGGGTCAAGGGATGGAAAACAGTATTTCAAGCAAACAAGAATAAAAGGGGGCAGTGCCTATGGCTCAAAGGAGTAGGGTACCAGCCCCATATGCTGGAGGTGGTGGGTTCAAATCCAGCCCTGGCCAATAACTGCAAAAAAAAAAAAAAAAAAAATCAGAAGAAAGAAGAGGTTGTAATCTTATTCTCTGATACAAGTGGATTCAAGTTGATCCAAACTAAAGTTAACAAAAACAAAGATGGGCACTTCATACTGGTCAAAGGAACCATACAACAAGAAGACATTTCAATCTTAAATATTTATGTGCATAGCCTAAATGCTCCCAGATTTGTGAAACAGACCTTGAGGGGTCTGAGTAGTATGTTAGCTTGTAACAGCATAATAGCCAGGGACTTTAACATACTTCTGACAGAAATGGACAGATCCTCTAAACAGAAACTAAACAAAGGTACAAAGGACTTAAACTTGACCCTAGAACAAATGAGATTAATAGACATTTACAGAACATACCATCCCAAAGAGAAAATATATACATTATTTTTCATCAGCTCATGGCACATACTCCAAAATAGATTATGTCCTGGGATACAAATCAAATCTCAGCAAAATGAAAGGAATAAAAATGATACCTTGCATCTTCCCAGACCACAAGGCAATAAAGGTGGAAATCAACTCCAACAAAAATGTTCAGACTCATGCAAAGGCATGGAAATTAAACAACTTTATGCTGAATGATAGTTGGGTTCAGGAAGAGATAAAAGAGGAAATAGTTAAATTCCTCAAACAAAAACAATGAAGACACAAGGTACCAAAACCTGTGGGATAGAGCTAAAGCAGTCCGGAGAGGAAAATTTATTGCATTAGATGCCTACATTCAAAAAACTGAAAGAGAATTCATCAACAATCTCACAAATCATCTTATGGAATTGGAAAAAGAAGAACAATCTAATTCTAAACCCAGCAGAAGAAAAGAAATAGCTGAAATTAAATCAGAGATTAATGCAATTGAAAACAAACAAAAAAAATCATTCAGAAAATTAATGAAACAGGTGGTGCCCATACCTCAGTGGGTAGGATGCCAGCCACATATACCAAGGGTGGCAGATTCAAACCTGGCCCAGGCCAGATAAAACAATAATGACAAGTGCAACAAAAAAATAGCCAGACGTTGTGGTGGGCACTTGTAATCCCAGCTACTTGGAAGGCTGAGGCAAGAGAATCACTTAATCCCAAGAGTTTGAGGTTGCTGTGAGTTGTGATGCCATGGCACTCTACCAAGGGTGACATAGTGAGACTATCTCAAAAAAAAAAGAAAGGGAGGAAGGAAGGAAGGAAGGAAGGAAGGAAGGAAGGAAGGAAGGAAGGAAGGAAGGAAGGAAATATTAATGAAACAAAAAGTTGATTCCTTGAAAAAGGAAATTGACAAGAATCAACATTGTGAAAATGTCTCTCCTACCCAAAGCAATCTACAAATTCAATGCAATCCCCATTAAAATTCCAACATCATACTTTCAAGACTTGGAAAAAAAATTCTTTATTTTGTATGGTACCAGAAAAAAAGCCTGAATAGAACTAACTAGAAACAAGAAAGTAAAAATCTCTAGTAACCTCAATCAGAAACAAAAAAGGGAAAATAACAGATACCACAGAGATATAAGAGATCATCTCTGAATAGTACAAGAAACTCAATGCCCAGAATTTTGACAATGTGGCGGAAATGGATCAGTACTTGGAATCACACTTTCTCCCTAGACTTAATCAAGAAGAAATAGATTTCCAGAACAGACCAATTTCAAGCACTGAGATCAAATAAACTATAAAAAATCTCCCAACAAAAAATCACGCCCTGGCCCAGATGGCTTCACACCAGAATTCTATCAAACCTTCAAAGACGACCTAATACATGTACTACAGAAACTATTCAAAAATATTGAGAAGAAAGGAATCTTCCCCAACACATTCTACAAAGCAAACATCACCCCATACCAAAATCAGGGAAAGACCCAACTAAAAAGGATAACTTCAGACCAATCTCACTCATGAATATAGAGGCAAAAATTCTCAATAAAATCCTACCTAATAGATTACAGCTTCTCATTTAAAAAGGTATATATCACAATCAAATAGGTTTCATCCTAGGAATGCAAGGCTGTTTTAACACATGCAAGTCCATAAATGTAATCCACCACATCAACAGAAGCAAAAACAAAGACCGTATGATCCTCTCAATAAATGCAGTGAAAGCCTTTGATAAAATTCTGCATCCTTTTCTAATTAGAACACTGATGAATAAAGGCATAGGTGGCACATTTCTTAAACTAATCAAAGCCATCTACAACAAACCCACAGCTAATATTATACTGAATGGAGTAAAACTCAAAGCTTCTCTACTTAGAACTGGAACCAGACAAGGTTGTCTTCTATCACCATTACTGTTTAACATAGTTCTAGACGTTCTAGGCAATGCAATCAGGCAAGAAAAGGAAATAAAGGGCATCCAAATGGGACCAGAGGAGGTCAAACTCTCCGTCTTTGCTGATGATATGATCTTATACTTAGAGAACCCCAAAGTCTCAACCACAAGACTCCTGGAAGTAATAAAAAAATATAGTAAAGTCTCAGGATATAAAATCAGTATCCAAAAATCAGTAGCCTTTGTATATGCCAATAACAGCCAAGACGAGAAGCTAATTAAGGACACAATCCCCTTCACAGTAGCTTCAAAGAAAATGAAATACCTAGGAATATACCTAACAAAAGAGGTGAAGGACCTCTATAAAGAAAATTATGAACCCCCAAGAAAAGAAATAGCAGAAGATATTAACAAATGGTAGAACATATCATGTTCATGTCTGGGAAGAATCAACATTGTGAAAATGTCTGTATTATCCAAAGCAATCTACAAATTCAATGCAATCCCCATTAAAATTCCAACATCATACCTTCAAGACTTGGAAAAAAAAAATACTTTATTTTGTATGGTACCAGAAAAAAAGCCCGAATAGCTAAGGCAATTCTTGGCAATAAAAACAAAGCCAGGGCATCAGCCTACCAGACTTTAGGCTGTACTATAAGACCATAGTGATCAAAACAGCATGGTATTGGCACAAAAATAGAGACACAGTCACCTGGAACTGAATATAAAACCATGGAATTGTGTGGTGCCCAAGCTCAGTGTGTAGGGTACATATAAGTTTGAAAGCACAAACTGCAACAAAAAAATAGCTGGGTATTGTGGCCACATAAACCAAGGCTGGCAGTCCAAACCCAGCCCGGGCCTGCTAAACAACAACAAAAAAAACAGCCAAGCATTGTAGTGGGTGCCTAGCTACTTGGGAGGCTGAGGCAAGAGAGTCACTTAAGCCCAAGAGTTTGAGGTTGCTGTGAGCTGTGACACCATGGTACTCTACTCAGGGCAGCAGCTTGAGACTCTGTCTCAAGGAAAAAAAAACGAGATGAAGCTAACATCTCATCTCAAGATGAACATCTTACAGCCACCTAATCTTTGATAAACCAACAAGAACATACACTGGGGGAAAGAATCCCTATTCAGTAAATGATGCTTGGAGAACTGGATAACCACATGTAAAAGACTGAAACTGGACCTGCACCTTTTGCCACTCACTAAAATTGATTCAGGATGGACAAAAGATTTAAATCTAAGGCATGAAACAATAAAAATGTTAAAAGTGGGGGAAAAACACTTGAAGGTATCAGCTTGGGGAAAGACATTATGAAGAAGACTTCAATGGCAATTGCAATAGCAGCAAAAATAAACAAATAGAACTTAAATGAACTGAATAGCTTCTGTACAGCTATGGAGACAACCAAACCAAATAGACAATCATCAGAATGGGAAAAGACATTTGCATATTATGAATCAGACAAAAGATTGATAACTAGGATCTACAAAGAACTCAAATTAATCAACATAAAAAGAGCCAACAAAAAAAAAAAAAAAAAGAGCCAACAGTCCCTTATATCAACGGGCAAGAGAAATGAATAGAAACTTCTCTAAAGAAGATAAATGAATGGCTAACAAATATATGAAGAGATGCTCATTATTCCTAATCATCAGAGAAATGCAAATCAAAACCACCCTGAGATACCACCTAACCCCAGTGAGAATGGCCCACATCACAAAATCTAAAAGCTGCAGATGCTGGTGTGGATGTGGAGAGAAGAGAACACTTTTACACTGGTGGTGGGACTACAAACTAATACAATCTTTTTGGAAGGAAGAATGGAGAATCCTCAAGGAACTCAAGTTACATCTCCCATTTGATCATGCAATCCCATTGCTAGGCATCTACCCAGAAGAAAAAAAAATCATTTTATCATAAAGACATTTGTCCTAGACTGTTTATCACAGCTCGATTTTAAATTGCCAAACTGTGGAAAGAACCTAAATGCCTACCAACCCAAGAATGGATTAAAGGCTGGAATGTTACTATGGAATACTATTTAACCATTAAAAAAGATGGACACTTTAAATCTTTTGTATTAACCTGAATGGAACTAGAACACATTCTTCTTAGTAAAGCATCCCAAAGAGGAAGAAGCAAGAATCCAATGTATTCAATTCTAATATGGAGGCAGTAGATGATCTAATACAGGTCAGGGGTTTGGGAATGAGAGAGCAGGGAGCGGGGAGAGGGAAGGCAGATGAGGTGTCATGGTATGTGACACATCTATTGGGGGGTGGAACCAATTATATATGGGACTTGATCTAACAAAAGCAATCAGTGTAACCTAATTCTTTTTACCCTCAATGAATCCCAAACACTTAAAACACACACAAATAACTCTCTCTCTCTCTCTGAAGATGCCTGTGAGGTGAGTTTTTACAAGTATGCTCCACTACCCAAGCAGACCATAAGTTTCAAAGGCCATTCAACTGGGTGTTTGCTTTCAGTGAAAGATATGTTTGCAACTGCTCCAGCTTTTGACCAGCAGTATCCTGTTTGGAGTGAAATGCCATTTCTTCTTCTCTTAGACAAGACTTCTGAAAGCTAACTGCCAGTGTGCTTTCAAACTTATATGAAAGCTTCATTCCCAGAGATTTGATCTGCATTTTGTTCTGAATAATGAATGAAATTGGTTGACAATGTGCTATTTTACCAGACAATACTTGTTTTGAAAACACATGTAACTCTCTCTCAAAATGCTTGTGAACTTTTACACTTGTGTGCCACTAGCCAAGCAAAGCACACCTATCAAAGGCCATTCAACTGTGTGTTTGTTATCAGTGAGAAGATATGGGTGCCATTCCTCCAACTTTTATTATTTTTTTTATTAAATCATAGCTGTGCACATTAATATAATCATGAGGTACAATGTGCTGGTAGTAATGTACTTGGAGTGAAGTTTCGTTTCTTTTTCTCTTGCATTCAGTTTCTGAGAGCTAGCTGTGAATGTGGCTTTTCAAACTTAGATGAAAGCTTCATTCTCAGAGGTTTGATCTGCATTTTGTTCCTAACAGTTAATGGAATCTGTTGCCAATGTACTATATTTACCAGCAAATATTTGTTTTTAGTTGTTTTTTGTTTGTTTGTTTGTTTTTTGAGACAGAGTCTCAAGCTGTCGCCCCTGGGTAGAGTGCTATGAAATCAGAGCTCACAGCAACTCCAATTCCTGGGCTTAAGTGATTCTCTTGCCTCAGCCTCCCAAGTAGCTGGGGCTACAGGTGCCCGCCACAATGCCCAGCTATTTTTGGTTGCAGTTGTCATTGTTTTTTTTAGCTGATGTAAGCCAGGTTCGAACCCGCCAGCCTCAGTGTATATGGCTGGCACCGTAACCACTGTGCTACAGGTGCCAAGCCCAAATACTTATTTTTAAAAACACAAATTACTCTCTCTCTGAAGATGCCTGTAAGGTGATCTTTTACAAATATATACCACTAGCCAAGTGGAGCACAAACATCAAAGTCTATTTAACTGCATGCTTATTCTCAGTGAGAAGATATGTGTGCCATTGTGCCAACTTTTCACCATCAATATCCCATTAGGAGTGAAATTCCATTTCTTTTTCTCTTACATTCTGTTTCTCAGAGGTAGCCATGAATGTGCTTTCAAACTTACATGAAAGCTTTATTCCGGCACATTTGATCTGCATTTTATTCTGAATAGTGAACGCAATCAGATGGCAATGTGATATCTTTACCAGCCAATACTTGTTTTAAAAACACAAGTAACGTTCTCTCTGAATATGCCTGTGAAAAGAGCTTTGACACCTATGGTCTGATAACCAAGTGGAGCATATATGTCAAAAGCCATTCAAGTGCTTGGTTTTCTGAGTGAGAAGATATGTTTGCCACTGCTCCAGCTTTTCACTGACAGTATCCTGCTTGGGGTAATGTAGTTGACCATGGAGCTTAACTGATCAGAGACGCAGAGGAAGAGCTGCACACAAAGGGCACTCAGTGACAACCCACATTTATTGGGTGTTTTTATACACACTGATCAAATAAAAGTATAGAAATAGAAAAAGGAATGAATAATGATGAAACGGCAAGAGCTGCCATGAAAATTCTTTGTTCAGCACAGATGCTGCTGGATACATATATAGTTGATCTAAATTGAACACACTTTCTCAACATTTTGCTGCAGGCTTAACCACAATGGTGTCTGGCTGTCTGTTCTGTCTGATAAGTTCCTCAAAACTTGAAGCATGACCATTTTCTAAAAAGAGACCAGGATAGGA
>CAUYRH010000110.1:0-13442 GCA_963574655.1 Perodicticus potto
GCGCCTGTAGTCCCAGCTACTTGGGAGGCAGAGGCAGGAGACTCGCTTGAGCCCAGGAATTGGAGGTTGCTGTGAGCTGTGATGCCACTGCACTCTATCCAGGGTGACAGCTTGAGGCTCTGTCTCAAAAAAAAAAAAAAATTATTGAGCTTTTGCTCTGTGCCAAGCATTAAGCTATGCCCTTGGCTTGCAGAGATGAGACAACCAGAGATACCAACTGATGTGCTTTGATTAAGTTAAGCAATTGAGGAGTTGAAATCTGCTTAGACAAAACAACTTTCTACCCATCACTATCTAACATATGAGATTAAATATTTCTGGATGGCAATATTTAAAGTCTGGTCTCATTTCTGAGGTGCCTAAAAGACTGGATATAGGAATTAGACATGTTAAGAGTGGTACCCAGGGGAGGCGTCACAAATAACCACACTAATTTGTTTGCTCATAGAGCTTCCAATCTTTCCTTCTTATCCGTTTTCTGATTTAATTCTGAAAACAATACTGTGAAGTCTGAGGAAATTCAGACTCAGAATTTAAATGACTTGCCCCAAGTTACAAAGGAAATGAACTGCAGAACCATGATGAAGCCTGAATCTTCTGACTCTCTTGAATCCTGAGCTCAGCCACAATAGTGGAGTATCAGGCACTATATTTCCGGAGTCCGATTTTGGGCAAGGTGGGGCCCCTTCTGGGATATCCAGGCTGCCCACTCTTCTCATGTAAAGGGATCATCATGGAGCCACGTCTAACCCAGAAAGCAGCTTGGGAATCTGAAGATCCATAGAGAAGTTCTTGCCAAGCCTGGGCCATTGGAGGGATGTGGAAGACACTGGTCTCCCCACTAAGCGTGGCTACTCTGACATCCTAATAGGAAACTACCCAGCTGCCTAACACCTGGTGATTCCCAAGAATTTAACAAATAACCCATGCTGGCAGGTCACTGTGAAAAAATATCAACACACACACTGGTAGTAAAAATGTGGCTCTTTGAACAACATTAAAACACTTCAGTAACCTTTCATATAGAATTAATTAACATAAAGCCCAGCATCCTCATTGCTGCAGAGCCCTAAAGTGGTTGCCAGAATTTAATTAGACTTAACCTTTTTTCCTGCACCAGTACCACTTTATAATAACTGCAAATCATTATTAATTCCTTTGGTGTTCCCTGTAATAACATTAATCATGATGAACTTCTTTCTGTAGTAATGTGTATGTAATATGTAATTCCATAGCAATTTAGTATTAGTTAAGGCTAAATTGAAATTAATTTCACCAAAAGATACTATTTGTTATTGGATGCTGTATATTCATAAAATAATATTTTAGAGCAATTTATATTAAGGTGGTGGGATTAGGAGGCATTTGGCAAACTGCTTTAGGTTCGCAGACAGAACTATTTGCTGCTGATTACTGGAGCGTATCTGATTGCTGGCATCTCATATCCCAAGGTACTTGAAATATCAAACCAGAAAATGGGGAAGCTATTATGGGAGGGTCCTTCGGGACACGGTACCTTATCAAGCTGAAGGCACAGCGTTAGACAAGAAGCTGCCTCGCACTCCTTTCCAGAGCCCACGCCTGTGGGTTATCATGCCACACCTCAGGTTCAAGTCACTCATCTGGCCTCTCCCAGGGTCAGCCCTCTTTTCTGTAAAATGGTTATACCGTCTCCTCATGGTAGTCTTTAGGGACACCGAAGATGTATGGGTTTGACGGTGACTTGGGAAACAGGAATAGCTGGGAACATGCATGATCCTGGAAAGGAAAGAAGCAATGATCTGTGCCTGTCTTATTTTGTCGTTGTGTTGGAACGTTATTTTTGTGATGGAATGTTTGGGAAGGGAGTAGCCGAGAAGGTAGAGTAAGGTCTTTTTTTAGCTATCAGGTGCACCTGTCACGAATTTTTAGGTCACATCATCGCAGCTTCTGTCCTTCACTGAATCTGTCCAGACACTCCTGTGTTGGCAAGCTTCTGGGGGACTCACCTCTGTTCACTCATGCGTTTCATTCCACTGTGCTAGAGTTGGGAACACAAAGACATCACTCTCCCTTCAGGAAGCTGGTGGGCCAGGGGACTATGGGGCTGATATTAAAAAAGTACGTAACAGCACATGAGGTACAGACCCTGACCAATTAACTTACCAGCAGGGCATCCAGGAGCACCCCGGCTGAACAGCTGGCTCAGGGCCTGATGGGATCCCAGAAGAAAATGCTCCAGCCCAGTGTGCTGGTAGGCGGTATTTAGGGACCTCATGGGAGAATAAGAGTCCTAGATGAAAGTGGACTTTGGCAAACAGCAGGGAATAGTGAAGGCAAAGCTTAGAGACAAGAGGCAAGTTGATGTGGATGAGTCAGGGAGCAGTTTGCAGTATAGAGGACTGAAAGTCCTAAAGAGTAGGGGACAGCCTTGGTGCACCAATGCCGAGGGCTTCCTAAGCTGCATTGGGGAAGTTGGACTTCAAAGGCTGAGGGTGGGAGTGGGTAATGCAAAGGAGCAAGGGGTATTGATCTTTAAGTTTTGTTTTGAGAATTAAAAAAAATGACCTCCTTGTTATGGGAAGAGTAATACATGCCACATAAAAATTAAGCAGTAAGTCTAGAAATGCATATAAACAAACTCAAAAGATGTATGGTGGATGTTGGAAGAAAAGATTTATAACATATATTACAACAAATGGATAGCCTTTATCTCAAAGGAGCTTTTTATAAATTGATAAGAAAAAGATAAATAACCTAGGAGATAAATGAACAAGAAAAAGGCTCAAAAAACCAATAACTTAGGGGGAAAAGTGCTCATCTTAATACAGAATAAGAAAAAATTAAAATTAAAATAAGAACAATTGACAATTTTTAAACCAAATTTGTAGGTAGCATTCATTACTGGAGAGGAAAATTGGGCACTCTCATACTAACTGATGGGAGTGTCATTAAAGCACAATTTTTTAACTATTAAGGTTTAAATTGTGTGTATTATTTTAACCAGAGACCTCAGTTTTAGAAATCTAGATTTTGAAATTTTTTTTTTTTTTTTTTTTTTTTTTTTTTGCAGTTTTTGGCCAGGGCTGGGTTTGAACCTACCACCTCCGGCATATGGGGCTGGCGCCCTACTCCTTTGAGCCACAGGTGCCGCCCTTTTTTTTTTTTGAGACAGAGTCTCATTCAGTTTCCCTGGAGTGGAGAGCCCTGGCATCATAGCTCACTCAAACTCTTGGGCTCAAGTGATTCACCTGCCTCAGCCTCCTGAGTAGCTGGGACCAAAGGTGCCAGCCACAGTGCTTGCCTATTTTTAGAGATGGGGTCTCCTGCTTGCTCAGGCTGGTCTTGAACTTGTAAACTCAAGCAATCCGCCCCCGCCTTGGGCTCTCAGAGTGCTAGGATTACAGGTGTGAGCCACTGTGCCTGGCCAATTTTGGAAATCTTTTATCAGAACACCATGATGTAAGAAGATGAAGTGAAATGTTTAAAAAACCTGAATGTTTATGTCTAAGGGAATGTTTGAATAATTTCAGGAACATCCCGCTATAGAATTTTAAGCAGTGACCTAGAAAGATGCTCTGGGTAATTATTAGATAAATATAGGAAGATGTACATTATAAACCTATTGATGTTAAAAATTCACAATGTATACTCACAATAAAAATATAATAAATTAAGAAAATTACTAAGAAAAAGGTAAATAATTCTCATTAGATGTAATGTCCAGATATCAACCCATACAGGTATATCTTGGTAGACGTCTACATAGAGAGGAACATAAAGGTGGGGCTGTGTGACACAAACTGCTTATTAATAAAAAAGGCTGAAGATGGTGTCCTTCCTTCTAATTAAACTTCCTGGAATTTGCATACACCACCTCTGCTTTTACACCATGGCCTAAAGCTGTGATTTTTGATTAGTGTGCCAGGAAAAATTTTAAAGATCATTAATTAAATTATTTTCAAAAGAAGTTCAAAACAAGGTAAATATATTTAAATTTTTTTTTTTGTTGTTGTTGATCAACATAATTTAAGTGTGGCACAGAAGTTTAACTATACATTTAAGTGTGCTGTGAGATAAAAAAGGTTGAAAATCACTGGTCTAAAGACTCATGCCTTCACTGTACCTAGCTATAAGGAAGGCTGGTGAAGATAGTACTGCTAGGCGGGTGACAATGTGCTTAGGAAAATATCAAGGCTCTTACTACTGAAGAAGGAAGACTGACTATTAATTGGGGGTTAACAGTCAGTCTCTGCTACTGAATTTTTACCACTTTTAGCTGGATTTTGTCATCCGATAGCATTTCAATAAAAGATCAGAGTACTGTGTAATTCCTTTTAGTCTTTCATATTTGGAGATCTCTTCCAGCAGCCTTTATTCTTTTTTTTGAGACAGATTCTCACTTATCAACTCTCGGTAGAGTGCTGTGGTGTCACAACTCACAGCAACCCCAACTCCTTGGGCTAAGACGATTCTCTTGCCTCAGCTTCTTGAGTAGCTGGGACTGCAGGCGCCCGCCACAACACCCAGCTATTTTTTGGTTGCAGTTTGGCCAGGGCTGGGTTTGAACCCACCACCCTTGGTATACGAGGCCGGTACCTTACCCACTGAGCCACAGGCGCCACCCAGCAGCCTTTATTCTTAAATGACATCTTGGCTGGGTATAATAATATTGGTTTATAGTCTTTCAATCAGAATTTTGAATATATTCCTCCATTGTCTTCTGGAAGTATAGCTTGTTACTGAAGATTCTGAGGCCAAAATGGTTTATTGCACTCTACTGATGACTTAATTCTGTACCTGGACGCGTGAAGAATTCTCACCTTATTCCTAAAGATCAGTATCATCTCCCTGCCTCCTCACCCCAAACTCCTTCTGAATGTTGTATTTTGTGATTAGCGAATTCCATTATTTCTCTTTTCAGGGATTTAAAATTTCCATTATTATATTTCTATATAATTTATTATGCCTCCATTATTCTCATATAAGGCCAGCTTTGTCCTCCAAATCCATTAAAATTTCACTATATACTTTGACTACCTTTTGTTTTTCCTCTGCTTTTGTTGTGACCATCTGAAGCAGAGGAGCTGCAGAGGGACACAGCCCCAGGCTGTGGACTATATAACTCCAGCGTGTTCAATTCACATCATAGACTAAGAGGATGCTAATGGGGCTCCTTGGCATTAGACAACTTGGTGGCACATTCTCAACAATTTCCTTGACATCAGAAATTAATTTTTCATCTGCATTTATCCTCTTCTTAATTTCTTGTGATTTATTTATTGGTTCTCTGATGTTATTATGTTATGCTGGCTCTCATTTGTTTTGTTGGCACGGCATCTCCCTTTTCATATTGTTCTATTGCTTTTAAAAACAGCTTCATAGAGATATAATTGATGTACAATAAGCTATTCATATTTAAAGAGACTATTTGATAAGCTTTCATGTATGAATACACCATAAAATCAACAGTGCAATCAACACAGTGCCCCCAAAGTCTCCTCGTTGGCAATCCCTCCTTGTTCCTAGCAGCCATTAGCCCTGCCCTCAGGCAACCATTGATCTGATTCTTGTTACTACAGTTTTATGGAAATGGGATTATTCATTTTCTTCTTTTTCTGTGTCTGTATGTGTGTGGAAATATTATAATATTATATATGTGTACATATCAATAATGAAAAGGGATAAACGATTGAAATATATGACAATATAGATGAATCTCAAAATATTTTAATGATGCTTAGTGAAAGAAGCCAACCCCTCGTACTCCCATATATATATGAAAGATTATATATGTACACACACACATGTGGGGGGTACAAAGGGTTGGCTTCTTTCACTAAGCATCATTAAAATATTTTGAAATTCATCTATATTGTCACATATTTCAATCATTCATCCCTTTTTGTTGCCACTTCACATTCTATGTAAAGATATACCACAATTTGTTTATATATTGATCTGTTTGTGGACATTGGATTGTTTCCAATGCTGAGTAACTATAAGTAAAGCTGCTATGAACGTTCATGTACAAGTATGTGTATGGATGTACACTTTCATTTTTTTTGGATGAATACCTAGGAATGGAATGGCTAGGTCATAAAGTAGATGTATGTTTAACTTTCCTAAGGAACTGCTAAATTGTTTTTCAATGTTGACATGCCTTTTTACCATCTTAGTGGCAGTTTTTGAAATGTTTAATTACTTCACATTCTTCCCAATACTTGATATGGCCAGTCTTTTTTTTTTTTTTTTTAATAAGGCAGAATCTCACTCTGTTGCCCAGATCTGTTAGAGTGCTGTGCTATCACAGCCCACAGCAATCTCAAACTCTTGGGCTTAAGTTATTCTCATGCCTCAGCCTCCCAAGTAACTGAGACTACAGGTGCTAACCACAACCTCCATCTAATTTTTCTATTTTTAGTGGACATGGGATCTCACTCTTGCTCAGGCTGGTCTCAAACTCCTGAGCTCAAGCAATCCTCCTCCCTTGGCCTCCCAAAGTGCTGGGATTACAGGCACGAGGCACTGCGCCCAGGGTGGTCAGTACCTTTAATTGTAGACGTTTTAATAGGTGTATAGTTGTGTTTCATTATAGTCTTAATTTGAATTTCCTTAATGACTAAGGTTGCTGCACATTTTTTCATATGTTTATTAGCTCATCATATATCTGTGGTAAATTATCTTTCTCCACTTATTTATCTTTCTTTAATTTCTCTTAACAATGCTTTGCAGCATTCTTTGATGTTATTATGTTCTGTCGACTCTCGTTTGTTTTGTTGGCACTGCATCTTCAAACAACTCATCGGATTTTTCCCTAAACATTTTGTTACTGTAAACAATATTTTAAAATTTCAATTTCTATTATTTCTAAATAGAAATACAGTTGAATTTTGAACATTGACCTTATATTCTGTAACTTGGCTAAATTCACTCATTAGTTCTAGCAGTTTATGTTTCGATCAGATTTTCTGTGTAGACCAATTATGACATCTTCTTCCTTTCCGATTTGGATGCCTTGTATTTTTTCTTTTTTCTTTATTGCACTGACTAGAACCTCTAAGATAATGTTTAAAGCAATTAGTGAGAACAGAAATCCTTGAATTGTTCCTGATTTTAAGAGAAAACATGTAGTCTTTCACCACTTGCTATAATGTTAGCAGTAACTTTTCTGTTGATGCTCTTTATCAGGTTGGGGAAATACACTTCTATTTCTATTTGAAAACAATTTTTATCAGATGTGAATATTACATGTAGTCAAATATCTTTCCTGAATCTATTGAGATTGTCATACAGTTTTTCCTTTTTAGTTTGTTAACCTGGTGAATGATTCTTTAAGTGTTAAACCAACTTTGCATTCCTGAGATAAACCTCATGAGTTATGATCTGTTATCTCTTTTTATATTCTTGGATTCAATTTGCTAAAGTTTTTGTCAGAAATGTTTGCATTTATGTCCATAAAAGATGATACAGCATTATTTTTTCTAGTAATGTCAATTTTTGGTTTTAGCATTAGGATAATACTGCCTTCATTGAGTGAGTTAAGAAAGGGTTCTATGTTAAATTTTCAGGAAAAGTTTGTAATTTATTATCTTTTTACTCAAATAATTTCTAATTTTCCTTTTGAATTATTATTTGACCAATTGGCCATTTAAAGATGTATTATTAATTTCCATACAATATGTTGGGTGATGTTTAAATCTTTCTTTTACTGGTTTCTCATTTTAATTTCATTGCAGTGATAAAACATACCATAATTAAAATTTATTGAGATTTGTATTTTTGGTTAAGAATATAGTCTTTATTTTTATATGCACTTGAAAAGAATGGCTATTATCCTATTGGTGTAGTGTTCTATAAATGTCAATTAGGACAAGTTGATTGATAGTATTTTCAATGCCTTTTCTTTCCTTATTGGTTTTATGTAGTATATGTAATTGTTCTACTAACTACTGAGACACAGTATTAATCTTTCTGACTATAATTGCACATTTGTTTATTTCTCTTTGAAGGTCTATCAGACTAGGTGTCATATCTGAAGCTCTTATCATGTGTGTGTTTAGGATTTTCATGTCCTCTTGATGAATTGACCCTGTTATCATTAAGACATGACCCTCTCTTTTCTTTGTTAGCATTCTTTGCTATTTTATTTGATTTTAATAGCCACTCTAACATTCTTATGATTAGTGTTTATGTGATATATCTTTTTTATCCTTTTATTTGTAAACTATTTGTGTCTTTATATTTCAGGTATATTTCTTATACATATCACATTGTTGGCTCTTGTTTTTTTTTTTTCATTGAGCCTGACAATCTCTCTTTATTTGGAGAGCTGAGACTATTTGCACATAATGTGATTATTGATACAATTGGGTCTGAATCAAGCATCTTGCTATTTATTTCCTATTGATCCCATCTGTTCTTTCTCCCTCCTTTCCTCTTTTTCTTCCTGTAAAAAATTTTATTTTGAAATAATTGTAGATTTATAGGCAGTTGCAAAGTGCAGGCAGAATGAGGACTGAAGACCCCATTCTTAGCAGGGGAAGTTACCCCCAGAAAAAGGGAAAATTAAAAAGCAAGCTGAGGGAGTCAGAACACAGAAAAGTTAGCAGTTTCATAAATTTCTTGTCTGAACAAGTTTCTTGCCTTTCCTGGAACTCTGGCCTATTGGGGATACAACTTACAAACAACCCTGCTGGGTCTGTGAACACTCTGAGGAAAAAACAATGGCCATAGAAGAGGCTATGGCAAGACCTAGAAAGATACATTAACTAGGTCGTTTCTTGCCGGTAAATAGACAAAGCAGATACCCATTGTGGAGATTTGCATTTGGCTGGAGCAGAGATCAAGGGAACCATTTGAGCCCTGAGATATGGGCAAGAGAGCTTATATCCCCTATCACAGAGGAAGACCCTCTGTGGTGGTGATGAGAGGAAAATTTCTCTTTCCCACAGATTCCTCAGAGGAGATTGATGCAGTGGCTTTTTACTCCACAGGGAACTAGGAATCTGTGTGTATGACTTCAGACAGGAGACTGCCCCCACACAAGGCTCAGGTTTCAGATTTCCCAAGGCTGCTCAGACTCTTAAAGTTAATAATAAGAGAAACAATAGGAGCTGATATGCTCGCTTAGAGAAACTGCTGGCATCTTTGTTCTCTCCCTCAGCTTACCCTCTGGACAAATAGACTTCAATCAAAGTAGAGTGGCGCAAACACTTTGGGCCATTGCCAGAATCCCACAAATGGGCAATGGATCCCTGAGTTCCCACCTTAAATTCTATTCTGTGTCTCTTGTCTCTTTCTTTATCCTTGTTTCTAACTTTATATTTCTTCAGTCAGTTGCTGCCAGTTCCACAGGTCTTAATGGACCCTGCCCCCAGGGCAGGACCCTCACAGCAAAGAAATATATAAGGAAGTTTCATGTACCCTTTGTCCAGTTTCCTTCAATATTAATAACTTGAGTAACAATAGTATAATATTAAAACCTGGAAATCGACATTGATATAATCCACAGAGTTTATTCAAATTGTATCATTTATACATGCACTTATTTGTGTGTGTATAACTCTGTGCAATTTAATCCCATGTACAGCTGCATGTAATTAACACCACCATCAGGATAAACAACTGCAGATTGACCACAGGCTCCTGATGCTACTCTTCTATAACCACACTCTTTCTTACCTCCCTTAACCCCTGGCAGCCATTAATCTGTTCTCCATTTCTATAGACATGTCATTTTATGTTATATAAGTGGAATCATATAATACATATTCCCCTGAGTCTGGCTTTTGAAAATCAACATAATATTTTTGAAGTTCATCCAACTTGTTGTGTGTATCAACAGTTTGTTCCTTTAAAAAATTTTAAAAATTATATTTATTTATTTATTTTGTTGAAGAATAGTCCACAGTATGGATGTATCACAATTTGTCAACCATTCACCCATTGAAAGACATTTGACTTTGTTTTTAGTTTTTGGTAGAATTAAACTACTCTGTGAACATTTGTGTGCTGGTTTCTGTGAAATCAGTTCTCATTTCTCTGGGTTGAAATTTCCCATGAATGCAATTTCTGGGTTGTGTGTTAAGTCCATATTTGGTTTTAAAAGAAACTGCTAAATTATTTTCCAGAATGGCTGTATAATTTTACGTTTCCATCAGCAATATGTGTATGACTTAATTTGCCACGTTCTCACCAACATTTGGTATTACCACTAATTTTTTATGATAGCCATTCTAATTTTTCATGGTTTTAATTCACCTTTCCCTAATGGCTAATGGTGTTACACATTTTTTCACATGTCAATTAATCATTCATGCTTGTTCAATGAAAAGAACAAGCCAGATAAAGAATCCAGTCTGAAAAAATAAAATAAAATAAAATCCAAATAACCAAGAACATTTCCCTGTTATAATAAAATTTAATAAAAAACAAATGAATTTATCAAAATAAGAGCCTAAAGATCTAATGATAAAGCCAAAGAACAATAACTTCTTCTGACCCTGATGAAGACACAGAAACCAGATTTATCCTTCTATCTTAAATAACAAAGAAACAAATATAAAAAATGGATAAAATAGATTAAACAAAAGGTTTTTTTTTTTTTTTTTTTTTTTTTTTTTTGCATTTTTTGAAAGGGCTGGGTTTGTACCCGCCAACTCCAGCATATGGGGCCGGTGCCCTACTCCTTTGAGCCACAGGTGCTGTCCTAAACAAAAGGTTTTAAGACATAGGACAGGCAGCAAAGGGTAGTGATTCCCAAATGATGAGAACAAATAACATAAGCCTTACAAGTGCCCCTGGGCACTGGCTAGAGAGGGTTTTTAGGCTGCAACACATGCAAGAGCTCATGGGGTTTCTGTCCCCACCATTTAATGCCTTTAATTCACAAGGCATACATAGACTACTTAAAAGAATTTTGGTTGTTTAGTTGGGAAAAATTAGCTTACGACTAGCTGAAACATTTCTCTGGTCATACCTAACAAAGCTTAAAAGTAAGGCATGAAAGAATTAAGTTTCTTAGAAATTTAAGCATCCCACAACAGAGACCAATAATATGTATATGAATATAAAACTATCCAGTGCTTAATGAGTTAAAGTTCAAAATGTGTAGCAACCAATCAAAAATTACCAGAGAAGCAAGAAAAAAATATCCATAATAAGGAGAAAAATTAATCAAAACTTAGAACTGGTACAATAATAGAATTAGTATATAAGAACATGAAAGCAGCAAGTATAACTGTATTCCACGTGTTGAAGAATCTGAACTCAAGATTCACCACACAAACAGAAGCAAAAACAAAGATCATATGATTATCTCAATAAATGCCGAAAATGCATTTGATAAGATTCAGCACTCTTTCTTGATAAAAACTCTTAAAAAAATAGGCATTGGGCGGTGCCTGTGGCTCAAAGGAGTAGGGTGCCAGCCCCATATACTGGAGGTGGCAGGTTCAAACCCAGCCCCGGCCAAAAACTGCAAAAAAAAAAAAAGGCATAGATAGAATGTATCTCAAAGTTATAAAAGCCATAGAGAAAAAGCCCACAGCCAACATCATACTGAATGGGAAAAGTTGAAAAAATACCCATTTTAGAACTGGAACAAGACAAGGATGCCCACTGTTACCATGTATATTCAACATACTGTAGAAAGTCCTAGTTAGAACAATCAAGCAAGAGAAAGAAATTAAATGTATCCAAATTGGGAAAGAGGAAGTCAAATGATCACTTTTTGCTAATGATATGATCTTATATTTAGAAAACTTCAAACCCATTCTTCTAAGAGAGTCCTGGAATTGATAAATAAATTCATTAAAGTCTCAGGGTATAAAATTAATGTAGACGAATCAGTAGCATTCCTATACACAAACAACAGCTAAGCTGAGAATCGAATCAAAGACTCAATACCTTTCACAATAGCTATAAAGAAAATAAAATACCTAGGAAAATTTTTAACCCCGGAGGTGAAAGATCTCTGTAAAGAAAACCATGTATCATTGGGGAGGGAAATTGCGGGTGATGTAAACAAATGGAAAAACATATCATGCTCATGGATTGGGAGAATAAACATTATAAAAATGTCCATAATAATCAAAGGGATTTATAGATTAAGTGCAATCTCCATCAAAATACAAATATCATTTTTTATGAATCTAGAAAACATAATTCTATGCTTTGGAACCAGAAAAGAGCCCAAATATCCCATGCAACCTTAAGCAAAAGGAATAAATCTGGAGGGATCACTTTATCAGACTTTAAACTATATTACAGGGCTATAGTGACCCAAACAGCATAGTATTGGCATTAAATAGACCAATGGAATAAAACAGAGGATCCAGATATAAAATCATCCATATACTGTCAACTTATCTTTGACAAAGCAGACACAAATATACACTGGGAAAAACCCCCTATTTGTTAAATGGTGGTGGGAAACTTTGATAGCCACATATAAAAGATTGAAACAGAATTCACGTCTCTCACCATTCACAATAATTAATTCAAGATGGATAATAGGCTTTAATGTAAGGCATGACACTATAAGAATTCTCAAAGAAAATGTTGGAAAAACTCTTTTAGATATTGGCCTAGGCAAAGAAAATTTATGAAGAAAACCCCAATAACAATTACAGCAAAAGAAAGAAAGAAAGAAAGACTTGATTAAACTAAAAAGCTTCTGCCCACCCAAGGGAAAAAATCAACAGAGCAAATAGTCAACCTAGAGAACAGGAGAAAATAATTGCATAGTATACATTTGATAAAAGGCTAATAACCACAATCTACAAAGAACTCCAGCAAATCAGCAAGAAATAATCAAACAACCCCATTAAAAAGTGTACAACAGATAGACTAATGGCCAATAGACACCTGAAAAATGCTTCATATAGCTAATCATCAGGGAAATGCAAATCAAAACCATGATGAAATATCACCTAATCTCATATAAAATGGCTTTCATCAAAAAGTACAAAAATAATAGATGCTGGCTTAAGTGTAGAGAGAAAAAACACTTATACCTGTTGGTGGAACTGCAAACTAGTACAATCTCTGTGAAAAATAGTATGGAGGTGCCTCAAAGAACTAAAAATAGACCTACCATTTAATCCAGCAATACTACTAGTGGGTGTTTACGCAAAGGAAAATAAGTCATTTTATCAAAAAGACACTTGCATTTAAATGTTTATTGCCACACGATTCACAACTGCAAAGATGTGGAATCAACCCAAGTGCCCATTAAAAAAAAATGTGGTATAATACACACACACACACACACACACACACACTCATACGGGAATACTATTCAACCATGAAGAATGATTAATTAATCCTTAATTCCCTTTGCAACAATTTTTTTTTTTTTGAGACAGAGCCTCAAGCTGTCACCCTGGATCGAGTGCCTTGGCATCACAGCTCACAGCAACCTCCAATTCCTGGGCTCAAGCAAGTCTCCTGCCTCTGCC
>CAUYRH010000111.1:0-25223 GCA_963574655.1 Perodicticus potto
CTTCCCTCCCATCCTTCCTTACTCGCTCCCTCCGTCCGTCCCGACCTCACTCCTTCGTTCCTTCCTACCTCCCTACCTCCCTCCCTCCCTCCCTCTTTCTTCCTTTCTTTCTTTTCTTTCTTTTCTGAGGAGGGCTCTTGCTTTACTGCCCAGACTAGACTGCAGTGGTGTGATCATAGCTCATTGCGGCCTTGAATTCCTGGGCTCAAGCAATCCTCCTGCCTCAGCCTCCCAACCAGCTAGGATGATAGGTGCTGCCACATGCCTGGCTAATGTTTCTCATGTTTTGTGCAGACAGATTTTAGCTCTTGCCGAGGCTGTTGTCAAATGCCTGGTGTGGAGTGATTTTCCCACGTTGGCCTCCCAAAATGGTGGGATTATAGGTGCGAGCCACTGCGCCTGGCTCAGACATAGTTTTAGTTCTTATTCCTATGCTATTTTGCCTTTCAAATGAAGAGTGACATCTAGGTTCTGGAGTTGGAGCTATAGACTCTGCAGATGACTTAAAAATACGTTTATTAAAAAATCTGTATTTTGTGCTTCCCATTTTAGTGGCAATAGGCCAGACACTAGGCAAGTTCCCCATAGAAGACATGTGTGATTCCTCCCGTGAATGTCTACATATTTAGAAAAACAAAGCTGGACTTGCTACCTTATGGCACCAGTAAACTCACCTCAACAAGAATCATGTACACCTACATGTAAGCTCTACTTTAGGAAACTCTCAGAAGACAGCACTTAACTATTTCCTTGTGATTTTGGATTAGGCAATGATTTCTTAGCGATGACACTAAAAGCACAAAGGACAAAAGAAATAAAGTGGAAAAACAGGACTAATCAAAATGAAAAGTGTTATTCTTGAAATGACACCATCAACAAAGAGAAAAGGAAGCCCCAAATTGTCCGGAGAATCATGCATCCGATAAAAGACTTTACCCAGAATATATAAAGAATGCTTACAGCTCAATAACAAAAGAAAAAGTGACCAAATTTAAAATGTAAAGAAACGGCAGGGAAAGTTCTCAAAAAAAGACACCTGTGGATGCTCTTCCAGATCCATTCATGAGCGTCCGTTCCATTCATAGATCTACCATCTATCATTCAGGTCAGAGGCCTGTCGCGGAGCCCTGGAGCTGTTGTAACAGTCTATCTATCATCTGTTTGTTTCAGTCTGTCAATGGATTCATCCGTCTCCGTCTATCAATCATCTTATCTATCTATTGATAATCTATCAATCATGCATTTCTATCATCTATTAATTTCCTTCTTTCAGTCACACATCTCTGTCATCCATTTATTAATATTCTATCATCTATTAATCATACATTTGCACCATCTATTAATAATCTATCCTCTTTCATCATATATCTCTATCAATCATACATCTCTATCAGCTATTTATAAGTAATCTATCATCGACCAATTATACATCTATTTTTTATCTATCTGTCAACAATCTGTCATCTATCAATCATATGTCTCTATCACCCATCTATTGATGATCTATCAGCTATCAATCACGTGTCTGTTTATTAATAATCTACCATCTGTCACTCATATGTCATTATCATCTATCAATAATCCATCATCTATCAATCATACACCTCTATCATCTGTCAGTAATCCATCATCTATCAATTATTTGTCCAATAAGTATCATGTATCTGTAATTCATCATCTGTCTACCTACCTGCTTACCTACTATCCATCTATCTATTTTTCTTTAAAGTCCAGACAGAGGCGCCATTTACATGTGACTAGCAGCTATTGCAAGCTCAGAAACCAAGTTAGCTATATCCAATATCCATTACCAGCTCCTTAATTTTAAACTCCTAATTTGGGAATTATCCAGCATGACTGCAATTGCTCTTCTGATTTGAAAAAGTTGCTCTGGTTAAATTTGTACAACTCACTGTGTTTTCAAAAATGGTCTTTGGGACATGTTAATGGTGATGTTTTATTGTTGTATACTCGAGGGGTTCAACTTACAGTATGTTTTTGAAGTTCCATGACATTTTCATTTGAGAAATGAATTTAGTCTACAATTATGCATTTTAATATGGCAAAGGGAGGGGAAATCCCAGAAAAGATAATGATGCATTTGGGGTCACACTTGATTATTTGGAGGTTATTTGCGTAATGACAAGATTTCGTCTCCTAAGAGTTTAAAGCACCTACTGTTTATTCTTCAGTTGAATTCATAATCCTGTTTGTAACATTACAATCATCTCCACAGCAACCGATTGTGAGTTGACGAATTGAGGATTATGACAGGGATCAAGTGAGAACAGACAGGCCATACAATGGGAGAGGATACATTTTCCAGAAAAAAAAAAAGAGGTATTATTTTTAAATTTTCCAGTGCTTACATTAAAATAGGAAGTTGTGCTGCTGGAAATATTGTTTGTCTGATAATGGTTTTGATCAGACATAAGCTTAGCCCTGAATTAACACTAAGTAGCTTATAAGATGCGTAACATAACTCCTGTGTTAATTTGTTGAAAGTTTGCCTATAAAAATTTATAGTTTGGGGGCGGCGGCTGTAGTTCAAAGGAGTAGGGCGCCAGCCCATATGCCGGAAGTGGCAGGTTCTAACCCGGCCCCGGGCAAAAACTGCAAAAAAAATTTATAGTTTGTGGTAGTGAGATTTCTTATTTCCTAAAACTGGCATTTTTCTGTCAAACTGTTGTAAAATTGTCCTCTCTAAGGGAAGGAGTTTATTTAAATCTATATTTAATTCATTTTCTAACCACAGAGACTAGGTAAGTGCCTTCCCCAAAAGTCACACTTTTGGAAAAAGACAGCTCTGGTTTGGATTCAGATTTTCCTTCTCTCTGCTAACTGCCTTTCAAGTCACACACCAGCCACTAGTAAGTCAGCGACAAAGGTATGACTATCAAATGGTGATTTTTTTTTTATGGTCATTTCTGCAAGTAAAACTTTATTCTAAAACATGGTAGATCTGTTTTTCAGGTTTTAACATAATGTGTTTATGAAGACCTGGACATTGGGGAATAGCTTTTCCCGTGTCCAAAGTGTTGACACCTTTTCTTGCTCAATGTTTTGATTTTTTTTTTTTTTTTTGAGACAAAGTGTCACTGTATTCCTCAGGCTAGAGCACTGTGGTGTCAGCCTCACTCCCAGCAAACTCAAACTCCTGCATTGAAGCGATCCTCCTGCCTCAGCCTCCCAATTATCTGGGATTATAGGTGCCTGCCTCAGTGCCTGGCTAGTTTTTCTATTTTAGTAGAGATGGGGTGTCAGTCTTGCCCAGGTTGGTCTCAACCCCTTGAGCTCAAGGAATCCTTCCACCTCAGCCTCCCAGAGTGCTGGAATGACAAGTGCGAGCCCCTGTGCCCGGTTTTGCTCAGTGTTTTAGAGAAGTTAAGGTCACAGATATAGTGACACCCCAGGCAACACTCACAGACAGAGACGTGTGAACAAATATAATACTTTGAATACTCATCTGCTGAGATTCTGTGTTTCTACAAGTTCACAGGCATCCAGGCCCATCAGTTACATCTCCAACCCTGCTGTGTGAGTTAGCAAGATCAATGCCGGGCCAAGCTCGGTTATCAGAACGGTCTGGTGATGCTCAGTGACAGGGAAGGAAGGGGGACAGGCAGTGCTCTCACATTCAAAGTGGTTAGTAGGGGCTGAGTTGTGTCTATGGGCGAAAAGCCTGTAAGTCTGTGCCTGAATCAGGCTGAGAGCGAGCTAGTGAAAAATCTTAACTAACACAATTTAGGAGAATCCGGAGCAGAACTCCAAAAAAGACCAAAAATGACCAGAGAATGTTGGAATTAAAAGTCCCATGATCTCAGGTCGGTCAGGAGGCCCGGAACTTGGACACAAGCTCTGAGTACGCTTTAGAAATTTCCATCTTGTGTTGGTTAAAGATTAAGCAGCTGCCTCCAGCTTGTTGAGAGTCCAGAGCAGGCTTTCAAACAGCCTTCCTCCCCAGCTACGCTGTGACCTTATCAGGATATGGGCAAGATAGTTGGCAACATGTTTTTCTTCACAGTTACTTAGAGTTAAGTTAAAAACAAAGAAGAATATGTGTTTGTTAATCAGTAGATTCATAAGTTTTATGAGAAAGTTAATCAAGTTTTACAATGCATTCATGTGATTATTGATTAATGGTGTGTATGTGCAGACCTGGCTATTTAAGCTGGAGGGCAATAAAGTTTCTTTGCTACTTGCCATCAAGAGCTTGTAGTCATTCTTTGCTCCATACTATTTCAAAAGCAGGTTCTACCAACGCGACATCAACCACCCGAACAGCTTTCACACAACATGTGTCACCCCCCAAATTAATGTGCTGAGCTCCGAATCCACAGGGTTCTAGATGGTGACGTATTTCCAAGCAGCCTCTTTACAGAGTTGAGAAAGGAAAACGACGTTATTGGGATGGACCTCACTCTAACAGGATTGGAATCCTTCTGAAGACAGAAAATGGGGACACAGACACCACAGAGGGACGAGGAACACAGGGAGAGGACGGTGTTGACAGGCCAGAAATAAACATTCCAGGAGGAAGTGACCTTGAGCCATCTTCCTGCAAGACTTCCAGCCTTCAGGTCATGAAAGAATAAATGTGTGTTGATTGCGCTACCCAGTCTGTGGTATTTTGTTATGGTGGCCTTAACAAACTAATATAGGGGTCAATCAATTTTATTTAGTGGGTCTCCATCCCTAATTTGGGTATAATAAATGATGGAAATTGATGCTGTCCTGGTGGTGACAATAGGGTTTATGGAATGGTTGAAGGGACACAAAGGTAGGGCAGAGGGTGTCTTTTGGTGATGAGCCTCCAGAGGGCCTAGAATGATGTTCCAGCTGTTGTCTGCAAAAGGCTTCCAGCGCAAACCCTGATCCCACAGCAGTCAGGAAGCAGGTGGCCAGCTCTCTCATTATTTTCTCTTTAGCAAATGCCACCATGGGTTAAAATTCCATCTGTCAGAATGCTAAAAGACCCTCTTACATCCTAAAAATATTTTAAGTGACTCCATCTATAAACTTTGTGGTCACTGTACGTCATACATTCTGATGATGTTCTGAGGCCCAGAAGCGAGGACAAGATTGATCGAACAGAGTCCATGCAGGCCGCTTTGAATATTTTAGACTATTCTGATGTAAGGAGAAGAAAAAAAAAGCCTTGAAAGATTTTATGCAGAGTAGCGGCACACCCCCATTAAAGATGCCTCAGCGCCTGCCTTGAAGGGAGGAGGTTGTGGGGTGAACATGAGGGACTTGGAGGTGCCTCTTTAACAATCTACTGCAACAGTGCCAGCAGGAGAAGACAGTGGTCTGAAGCTGGGTGGCAGCAGTGAAATTAAGAAAAGGAACAAGTTTGGACAAATACAAGAACATACACACGGGGCGGCACCTGTGGCTCAGTGGGTGGGGCGCCAGCACCATATATCGAGGGTGGCGGGTTCAAACTGCAACAACAACAACAAAAAATAGTCAGGCATTGTGGCGGGCGCCTGTAGTCCCAGCTACTCGGGAGGCTGAGGCAAGAGAATCGCCTAAGCCCAGGAGTTAGAGGTTGCTGTGAGCTGCGACGTCACAGCACTCTACTGAGGGCGATAAAGTAAAACTCTGTCTCCAAAAAACAAACAAGCAAACAAACAAAAATGGCTACCATGACCACTAACAGAATTAGAGTGTTTGATAGACAAAATTATAATTGCAAGTGGCCTATGTGCTCCCATCCGTCCCCCCTTTGCCTTGCTTAAACAACGTAACTTAATAGTGTTACTGAACGAGCTGGTTGTATTACTTTTTTACATAGGCCTTCCTAAAAATCTGATAGACATTCCAAAGTTAATGATATGAAGTCTTTGCAGATCCTTTAGAAATCACAGTGAAGGAGCTCGGGCAATTTCAGCCCATAGTCTGACTGCTCGGTATAAGGACTATTAGTAGAGATGGGGTGTCAGTCTTGCCCAGGTTGGTCTCAACCCCTTGAAAAATGGGGGACCCTGGGACCCTTAGCGAACAACAGGCTGTTGGGAGGGGCTTCTCCTCCGTCTGCATAACCAGACAGATCCATCAAAAAATCCATCGATTTCCTTTCCCTGTTATCTCATTATATTGCAGGAAAGAAAAGCAGGAATACCACCAGACCTGGCCCAAATCATTTTAAGCATAAGACCTGCCGCGCAGGTTAATTTAGAAGTCAATCCGCTTCCCCCCATCTTTTCATCCTACTCAGTATCCATCCATCCTCCTTGGCAACCATTTGTCTCCCCTAAAGAGAATTACATGCCTCATCTCTCTCTTCCTCTAAAAGGAAGGGACAAGATTGTCTGGGTCCCACTGGGACACCCTGAGATCTGGCCCCGTGTGCACAGTGGAGGAATCCTCTTCCTCTCACGACTCTGCCTTAACTGTCAGTCGATCCTTCAGGGAACTTTTGGGGGAAATGTCCATCTCACAGTGTGGATGTGTGACTCTTTCACTGTGGTAGTCGGATTTTGCCTAAAGTTATGAGGACAGATTGGAAAGACTTGTATAGTTCCTCCTCCGGGGCCCGCGACTATGGGAATGTAGGTTGTTAGGACTCCTGAAGTAGGTCAGATGAGGGCGGCCAAGGTACTATTTTGGTTTCGGGCTGAACAAAGGCAGGGTGGCATTAAGAGATTGCTTTCTGTTACAGTGATTTTCCTGTATAACTCACAAAGTATAACAGAAAGCCTCTGCGGACTGTCCCTGGAGTATGTTACCTTCCCAAGTCTTTGGTGAAATTTCAGGAAAACCCATTCCCATCAATGCTTTGCAGAGGTGCAAAGTCACAGCATTTGATAAATCCTCAACTCACTGGGAAAAAATATGACAAACAGTATCAATTTATGTTAAGAATTTTCACGATGTATCTTTTTAGTGTGTGTGAGTGTGTGTGTGTATATAATAGACATTAAGGGTCACCAACATTGAATTAAATCTTTAATTTTATTCTGAATTGTTTCTGAGGGCAGTTGTGGGGTAATCATTGCAAAGAAAATATTTTATGTAAGAGAGGTCATGTTTTATATGAAAACTAATGAGGGACCTCGATTCTAGGAACCATAGGGGCAGAAACTACTTAAAGAAGAGAAAGAACACATCGACAACTATTTCTCTGCAAATATTTACATTTCTTTTAGAAATCTGGAACATATACAAGACTTAAAAAGGAAACCAAATTGTCGTCCTTGAGAAGGACACAGGGGAATGTCTGGGCCCCTCGTTTTGATCTGGCTGTTGACTTGTGTGGTCCTCACACACGTGCCTCTCATTTGTGAAAATGCCCTGTGGCGCACACCTGTTTCTCTGCTGGCTTTTACTGGTGAGCGGCAGCGTCTGAATCCAAGGCAGCTTTTCCATTCAGTGTCCTCTTAGCAGACAGGTGGGTGTCTCCTGTTTTGCTTTCATAAACCTGCTGTGAACATCCTTCAGGAGGCTTTGTGAGGACGAGGGTCTGGGTGCCTCTTGCACAAATATCTCAGGAAGGAGCAGCTGGGTCATGGCACTGTGATGTGTTTGGCCTCATAGAAAATACTGCAGATGATTTTCCATGAAGGTCGTTGCCTCTTTTTTTTTTGGATCAATTGAATCTTTCTTAATATTCTTTTTTTTTTTTTTTTTTTTTGAGATATAGTCTCAAGGTGTTGCTCTGCATAGAGTACCGTAGCGTCACAGCTCACAGCAACCTCAAACTCTTGGGCTTAAGCAGTTCTCTTCCCTCAGCCTCCCAAGTACCTGGGACTACAGGTGCCCACGACAATACCCGACTTTTTCTTGTTGTTGCAGTTGTCATTGTAGTTTTAGCTGGTCCGGGTCGGGTTCAAACTGCCAGCCTCCGTGTCTGTGGCCCGTGCCCTACCGACTGAGGGAGGGGTGCCACCCTCTTTCTTAATATTATTTTTTATCTTCTTTGTTCAGTATACATATACTTTATGTATATACATACATATATATATTTGAGCGATTGCTCTATAGCCAAGATCTAGCCTACCCTCTGATTTTCTATGGTTTACTAGCTAAGAGTGGTTTGCATATTTTTAAATAAGTTACATTTACATAGTTTCTTATTTGACTTACATCCGCCCCTTCACAATAGCCGTGGTTTTGCCTCTCACTTGGCAAGGGCAAAACTATATACTGGACTCAACTACCACGTGAACTTTATCTGAGGAATGAAAACAATGTAACCTAAACCTTTGTACCCTCATATCAATACGACATTTTTTTTAAAAATGGAAAAGAAAGAAAAAAAAAATCCAAACTATATACTGTGTGTACAACCTTATCTTTTCTGTTGCTGTTGCGGGTTTTGGCCGGAGCCGGGTTTGAACCCGCCACCTCTGGCATATGGGGCCGGCGCCCTACTCCTTTGAGCCACAGGCGCCGCCCACTACCTTATCTTTAAAAAAAAATTTTTTTTTGTACTACCTTATCTTTGATAGAAAACAGTTGCCCTTTCCTACTATCCTACTATACTCTCCAATATGAGAATTACTAAGTAAAATGAAAAATTTGGTCCCTCAGTGACAGCAGCCACACTTGCTCAAATATCCAGTGTGGCTAATGGCTGTGGAACTGGACAAATGGGACACGTATGCTAGAGACTAAACGCTTGTGTCCCTGCCCAATTCCTATGTTGTGACCTAAACCCTGAGATGATCATCTTCGGAGGACGGGCCTCTGGGAGTGAGGAGGTGCTGAGGGTGGAGCCCCATGAATAGGATCAGTGTCCCTATAAAGCGTCCCTGTCCCCGGCCAGTGCGTGAGGACACAGTGGAGAATGTGCTATCTGTGAACAGGAGGTGAGTCCCCGCCAGACACAGCATCTGCCGTGCTGCGATCTTAGACTGCAGCCTCCAGAGCTGGGAGTGATAAATGTTGTGATGCCACAGCAGCTGACGTGGTCGGTGAGGCTGGTCCTGAGTCACTGACCATCGGGGGTGTCCCCCATGTGGATCACTGGACAGATGGAAGACCCACGTCCTGGGCGGGACAGAGAGGATGGTGGGAGATACTATCACACCACTTGTAATAATGTACAACTTAAAAATCATTGTTGTTTCTGCGATTTTCCATTTAATTTTTTGATGGCATTTTGGGGGACAACTAGGGTGTCCATAAGCCCCGGGGTGGATGTCCTGTGCTCTTGGAACTACCTCTCCCAGCTCTGTCCTGGCACCGCCACACCTGTCGTACTGCGGCTGCACTCTGTGAAAATCCTTTGGAAACAGCCGGCAGGTGGACGAGGCTATGTCCCGAGAACTGGAACTCTCAGCTTTCTATTTCATTTATTTATTTTGTAATCCTTCACCACCACCACTACCCACATTTTATTTGAGACCTAATCTCAGTCACCCAGGCTAGAGTGCTGTGGCATCATAGCTCACAGCAACCTCAAACTCTTGGGTTCCAATGATCCTCCTGCCCCGCCTCCCAAGATGGTGAGACTATAGGTACCCACCACAATGCCCAGCTAAGTTTTCTATTTTAAGTAAAAATGGGTTCTCACACTTGCTCAGGCTGGCCTCAAACTCCTGAGCTCAGGCAATCCTCCTGCCTCAGCCTCCCAGAGTGCTGAGATGGCAGGCGTGAACCACCGCACCCACTGGGATCTCTCACATTTATATAACCTGACAGGTCAACGTACCATTAGCCATTTTATTTACTGAAAAGTTCAGCTAGTGTCCCCTCATTTCATCTATGGGGGCTTCCTCTGTCTCCAGTGCTCCAGCAGAGAGGGAAGCAGGCACGGGTCTTTTCTTCCATTAAAACTGAGTTTATCTGTGTCTCATTGTGTCCTGAGCTTTTAATGATTCTATTATAACACAGTAATTTTTAATTTAAAATATATTTCTCTCATTTTGTTTAACAGGATGAGAGCGATGTCTTCCTTGAAATGCAAGGCGGGAGTTCTAACAATTCTATTTAATGCTGGGACTTAATTAGGCAGGAAATGAATTTTGTTTTTCCCTGAATAGATGGGTTCTTCCGAGCGCTCATTACCTAACATCAGGAATCCAGTCCATCGGCGCCTTTTTCCTTTTTTGCAGGTTTCTCCTTTTGTCTACTTCATTGTAGCCATCAGTTGCCATAGTCACAATAATGTTACACAACTTTAATAACTGCAAATTTACACCGGCACAATGAATGTCTCCCTTCTCTCTTTTTCTTGTTCATCTTCTTTATCAAGGAAAATCATGGCCTGATCTACAAAACAGAACAAATTCCACTGTGGTTTCCATTAGCCTCCTGTCAAACCTAATGAGTCACCTCTGAAAAGTCTAACATGTTAACACACATTTAATACTCTTAACCCCCAAACATGGCCATATTTCTTCATTTATATTTCTCATCTTGTATATCCTTCAGTAAAATTTGTATTCTTCATAAAAATTTATTATAAAAAAATTGTAATGAAAAAGCAGGGAGGGTTTATATCTATAAAGGCACACTGGACAGCTCTGTGTGCGTTTATGAAAAAGGACATTTGGTCTCTGGTCTGGCTTAACCGTGTGGCCTCTTTATCCTCACCCCATGTGACGTTTGACGTATCTCTCTGCACCCCACGCCTGCTCGCCTATGACCAGTCACTTATTTTCATAGAATAAGTGAGATTTTCTTTCTTATATCAGCAGTGAATAACTAATTCCAGTTGTACATTATCCAGAAAGGGGGAAAAAATGACTCCATTATACTTTGAATATTAAATTTTCTAATATGCATTTTAATAGGGCCGAGTTTGATGGTCTGGTAATATACAACAGTTAGAATGTTCGTGACAAATGAGGAAAAATGGATCTAAGTCTTAACTCCACAACCTTGCAGAGTGCTGAAAGCGTAATTCTTCCTGAAGTCCATACTAAAGATTATGGTTGTTAAGGTCTGGCGGCATCACTGGGGAAGGACAGATTGTACTGTTTTGCATTAGGGAAGGGTTTGATCATGTGCAGAGGGGAAGGTGAAATAATATAAAGAGAAAAAGAAACATGCCCAGGAAAGTCCACTGGACCAATGCCCACCTCTCTGTGTTGACAAAGCATGTCCTCAAACCTGGACCCCTCTAGTAGAAATGGATCCCTGGCTGTAAACTTGTCAGCAGTGATCTGACATCACTGCGTGTTTGGGTCCGACCTAGCGTGGACACACCTGGGCATGTCCTGCAGATACGGGCAGGAAGCATGGCCGGCCTTTCTCGGAGAAGGGCTGGCATGTGCTGCATGAAAAACACCTTACATGTTGAAATTTTAAATGACTTAAACCTTAAATCGTTTCTAAACTGATCCTCTCTTTACTTGGGATTAACACCCATGTTCTACTAGAACATCTATCAGTGTTTTTGGACTAGAATATATTTTTGTCTTCAATTCTGAAGCCCCATAAGGTGTTATGAGATATGGTTAAAACAATCATCTTTTCCAAGAGCTGCAGATGTTGGACTTAATTAGTTTTGTATCACAGAGAAAAATGTTGGGGAATGAAATTGAGGTCAGAATACTGACGGGAAATTCCCATATGTGAACATAAGTGGAAGCTTTCTGCTTCCAGTGGTCCAGGAAGACATTTGGTAGGCAGGGAAGGGATTTATCTTATAGAACTGGATATTTTAAAGGGTGGAACTCATTCCTTGGCACACTCTCATTGCCCCCAGCCCTCTAACAATTCACCTCCTCTCCCAGGATAATCACCAGAGCTTCCTAACCCACAGCCTGACCCCATTTACTTCCCATATTACTTCTGAAAGTGTTGCTTCTGATATTCCAATTGGACGTTGCTCCATGCACAGTAGAAATTCTTTCTGGGGATGCCCGGGGCCTTCTGATGACCATGACTCCTGCGAGCCTTGTGGATCCATCCCTGTCTACACACACACCTTCGCACTCCGCAGAGCTGTGTTGCCTGCCTCCGGTTTCCCTGCCTCTGCTTCTGCCCTCACTCACCTTCTTCCCAGATTCCTGATCTAACTCCTCCTCTTTCTTCAAACCTTCTTCCTCTTGTTCCTAGTATGATAAACCTTCCATGACCCCTCGTCATTAATTAGCTGCTTCCTCTCTCTACTTCCTCAGCATCTTGGACACAAGACACCAACAGCGTTTATCATCCTGTATTATTATCCTCATGTACTTGACTGTTTCCATCTAGACCATAAACTTACTAAGGAACAGGGATCACATTTTATTTGATTTAAAATGAAAAAAAAAAAGGAAACGTTGCAGACTCACACAGTGCCTGGCACATAATGGGTAACTTATGGAGAGATTGAGGTTAATTCATTAATGCATTTCCCGACCTGCCTCAAGCCCTCACCAGACAGAGAACACACTGGGAAGGGATGTGCTTTATTCATCTTCATGTCTGGTTTTATTTATTTCTTCAATTCAGCAGACATTTCTTGATTAACTTCAACAGACTCAGCAATGGTGTTGGGGGTGGGTTCAGGAATTAGAAATTCTCCCAACCTTGATCTTCCCCCGTGTTGGTAAAGAGCACAGCTGTAGTTGTTGTGGCTAAAGAGTGGGCGAATCTTCTCGGCTCCACTTTCTTCAGCTCCAAGGTAGAACCCCTTGCTGCCACTCCCCTCCTGAAAGTTCTCCCTTTATCACCTCACCTGAGCCACCTGTTCAAAGGCAGTTTCTAGATCCTTGTCACTGACCTAACATATTTTGAAACCTGAAGCCCCAATGCTCCTCCATCTCTGCTATCTTGATATCACCCTTAAAGTAGGCAACATTCTGGGAGGCCTAGGCGGGTGGATTGTTTGAGCCCAGCCTAAGCAAAAGCGAGACCCTGTCTCTACTAAAAATAGAAAAACTAGCTGGGAGTGTTGGCAGGTGCCTGTTGTCTCAGCTTCTTAGGGAGGCTGAGGCAGGAGGAATCCTTGAGCCGAAGAAATTGAGGCTGCTCTGAGCTATGACACCACAGCATAGCTGGATGACAGAGTGAGAATCTGTCTCCAAAAACAAGAGACTGCATGGCGTGATCTCTCATTATCACCCCCCAAACTCTTTCTGTATTGTCTCTTACACTCTTTGGCCCACTCCTTCAGGATGGCTTGGAGTTTCCCAAAGCAGCCAGCCATGAAGTCCTGGCTTCTATTAGAGACAGATTGTAGCTCGGACAATTAGATTTCCCAATATCACATGGTCTCTGGTTTCCTGGTGTGTCCTGCAATTTCATAGCAACAAGTGGCTGGCTCTGCACTTGATTAGATGTCCCTACCAGGTGCTCAGTGAGTAACCAATGGCTTGTTTCTTCTCTCTCTTTCCCTTTCATCTGTCCCTGGAGTCTACCTGTCCCAAAGAGCAAACCCAGGGAGACCCTCAAACAGCCCTCAGAAGACAGCAATGTGAGCAAGAAAGGAAACTGGGGGCAGAGGCTACTGATGACATAGTGATTTTTTTTTTTAGCAGCATAACCTAGCTTATGCTGGCTAATACATGCCTCCCGGCCTTGGGTTTGCAGCTACCTCTTTTCCCAGAACAAGAATTCTGTCCATCTGTCATCCAAGCCAATCAACAGAGAAGCAGATGAGCGATCAATAGCTTTACAGAAAAGCCAGCGATTCTAGAGAACAGTCAGGATATCTCCTCAAAGAACTGCTCTCCTCTTTCCCTTGTTACTTTTGATTCTCACTGTAAAAGTAAACATCAGCCATGTTTTTAATCATCATAGTGTAGTTTAAACAGATTTCCCCCCATGGGTTACAAGGTTACACATTATCTATTGTAACATGGTTCTATCTTCAAAGCATTTTTATTCCAGACTAAATTTATAGCTAGTCAACACTTCCATGGGTGCACAGAGCATCCTGGGTCCTTGACAGGTACCAGGGAGTCCAGTTCCCCAACTTCTCATGACAGCAGCCTTGGAAGGAAATAATCAGTCTCCAGATGTCGACACAGGGTCATACGGCCTTATTAGGGCCTGGCCAGCAGCGTCCTGCAGGAGATGGACATTCAGGTGAACAATGGCTGGAAACACCTCCACCCCAAATGCCCTTCCCTTCTCCACCTTCTTGCTTGAGTTTGCACCTAAAGTTCCACTGTGTAGTCCTGCTCCAGATGGAGCCAGGCCACCCAGTTTTATCTTCCCAGAGCTCGGTCTTATCACCCAGGAGGAAGTCATCATTCTTGTTATAATCCTGTTTGTGCAACGAGCTCCTTCCTGGACTCTGGAAAATCACCCCACACATTCACCCTGTTAGTAGCACATGCTCCGAAAAAGCTGATTGACTGGGTACCAGAAGGAACGAGGGAACAGAAAGTGCTGACTCGGCAGCCAAACCGCAGACACGTGCCCCCGTGAAGTGCCTGGATTCGAAGAAAAAGACTGTGGGCTTAATTTTAAGACCCAGGTATCATGCTTCAAGGTCAACATGGGTCCAAGCTGATGACAGGTGGAGCTTTTCACAACAGTATCCTGCAGAAAGAGGCCAGGACCCTGAGAGAGAAAAGGGTCTGTTCTTACTCCGCCCAGGGGAGGAGAGAACGTGGCCTTTCCATGATCTGTGATCCTATAAAGAAAATCACCACCTCTCCTCGCAGCTTTCCCATAATGACTGTGATTATCACGTCTTCTTTGGTATCTACTTGCAGAAAGGGGCGAATGTCATGGGGCTTCTCACACTGCCATCCATCTCCCTGATGTATGGGTGTGCCCACGTGCGTTATCTTGGCTGACTTGAATCAATAGCCATTAGCGGTGAAAGGGGCTATTAAGTCGCCCCCTGGCCCCTCTGCTCTGTACATAGATCACACGCCACTCCTCCGTTTCAGCCCATCACTCCTCAGGCCTCCCTGGAGTGTCCCCACCACACTGCCACCTCCTTCTCCCTGCCGGCGACAGCAAGATGTCCAGACGTTCTGTAAACATTTCTCTGGCACTGGAACAGAGTCCCCTGGAGCGGAGATAATCGAGCCTGAATGTGCTGGGGGCTGCCACCAGGATTTGGCAGGCCGGCCCTGAGCAAACCTTTTATGTGCCTGCCTGGCTTGGATGGACAGGCGCCTCAGATGCTGGGACTGCCCCAGCTCCTAGGAAGAAGCAGCAGGAAAGGGGGACGGGACGGCTCCTCATCCTTCCAACCAGGAGACAGAAAACACGGTAATTAAGTACATGAGACGAGGTGTATATTAACCAGTGTGATGTAAACGCTCCTAATTCTACATGAAATCAGCACATCATATCCCATAATGCATGTGTATCCCATAAATACACATAAATTAATGTGTACGTGATCTATGTGTTTATGATTTAATAAAAAAAATTATTTTGAATAAATGGGGAAAAAAAGGAATTCAGATGAACACATTGAACACAAAAAACAATATCCAATTAAAGCCACATAGGACCTGGATATTTTGCAGTTAGCCCAATTAATCAAAGAAGAAGGAGCCTTGGGGTTGTGGTTCTTGACCAGTCCTGCTGCTAAGAGTTTCTCACTGTGGTTGTGATGTGGGATCCTACAGATTGTTTACCTCCAGGCTCCCTGGGCCTGTGCTCCGTGAACGGCATCCTTCTAAAAATAGCGAGCTATGCCCGGAATAGCAGACTCTATCCTGCCTCTGCCAAAGACGATTGTGCAGCTCCTTGGAGGTCGGTGCCAGGTGATAGCCACAGACTCGGCAGCCAGACAGAAAGAGACACAGGGTAGTGGGGTGACTTGGGTCTTCCCACAAACCCAGGCCACTCAAGGACCTCAAAATGTGACCTTCTAGTAATGCCAAGAAAGTAACGTTCACGTTGTCAAATAAGACATAATAGAGTGCTTTGACTCTGAGGCTCAGTATGGAGTCATCAGTTAACTTATTTTTTCCCCCAAAGTCTCAAAAAATAGACAACTAATGTTATATAAATAAAAGTAAAGGAGAGTTTCAAAAAACAGATCATGCCAGTATTATTATTACTAATAATGCTTAATATTTCAATGCAGTAATCATCTGTTTCCTTTTCTGAATGTATTTATCTTTGTTCATTCTTTATGTGGTTTTTGTTTCTAGTCCTTATCTTAAACATTGTGACTGTTATTAAATTTTAAGCCTTTTAAATTCTGTGAAGGCAAAAAGTTAACATAATTAACACATGTATATGTAAAAATTAAAAAAAAAAAAAGTGACCTTCTAGGGAAATAGGTCTGTTTACATACCATTCGTTAAGGTTTTCAATTTGAAATCATTCTGCATGTAGGGTAGGCTCTAAATCTAATGACTTGTGTTATCTATTCGTTATTTTATTTTTACTTTTATTTTGAGACCGAGTCTAACTCTGTCACCCTGGATAGAGTGTCATATTGTCATGGTTCACAGCAACCTCAAACTTCAGGGCTCAAGTGATCCTCCTGCCTCAGCCTCCTGAGTAGCTGGAACTAAAGGCACCTGCCACAACACCCGGCTAATTTTTCTATTTTTAGTAGAGATGGGGTCTTGCTCTGGCTCAGGTAGGTCTCAAACTCGGAGCTCAAGCAATCCACTTGCCTCAGCCTCCCAGAGTGCTGGGACCACAGGCATGAGCTACCACACCCAGCCATTACTTGTTTTTTTGTTAAAAAGAAAGGGAGAGAGATGTGTCTACAAGCCAAGGAACACCATGGATTTCTGGTAGCCACCAAAGCCAGGAAAGGTGGGGGAAGATTGTCCCTCAGAGTCTTCAGAGGAAAGACACCTTGATTTTTTAGATCCTTGTGGCCTCCAGGACTGTGGGAGAATAAACCTCTGGGTTTTTTTTTTTTTTTTTTTGCAGTTTTTGGCCGGGGCTGGGTTTGAACCCGCCACCTCTGGCATATAGGGCCGGCGCCCTACTCCTCTGAGCCACAGGCGCCACCATAAACTTCTGTTGTTTAAAGCTGCTCAACTTGTGGTCGTCTCTGCAGTAGTGACCGCAAACTCACACATATCCTCACGTAGTATTTAGGTAGTGTCTTCTTTGCCACCAAAAATTTGAGAGACCATTTCTTTTCTGTGGTACGTTACTTTCCTTGAAATTTAAAAACAAAAGTAAAATACTCTTCGTTCTGCTACCTGGAGGCTGCAAGAGGCCTTTCAATGCTTCCATTGTCAGCAAAGAGACTGAAAAATACAAGCCAGGACTAAAGAACCAAACGGGATCTGATTTGTTTTCTTTTCCTGGGAATGAAATGAGATGATCCCGTGCAGGACCCCAGGGTGAGAACCGGTGACTAACAGCGCAAAGCTGAAAATAAGCTTGTCGTTCACACAACCTTTTCGTGCGGAAACACACTGAGTCAAAACAAGTCGAGTGATTTCATACTTTGCACCTCAAGGTACGCGATTACTTTTTTAAAAAGTGACATCTCGTTTCTGCCGTGAGGTGTTCTTTTTGGAAAGGGCCGTTGGTGGCGTTAGGATCTGTGGTTATCACGTGGCCAAGCCCCGGCTGGGGGTGCGTTGGTCGGGAGAGGAGATGAGAGGCAAGGTGAGGTGTGGAACTAAGTAAGGTGGTCTCAGTTCTGTGTTTTCATTTGCCTTCTGCTGGACCATGTGTTTGCAGGCGGGAAGCCTCCACATGGGGCAGCTGCTGGGTAGATTATGGCTCTGAGTTGGAAATGTTTTGCAATCCCAGCCTCCCCGAGGCTGACTTAGCAAGATTGGCAGGTGAGAGAAGGGATTGCTGATCCTGGTCTCTGCTTTGGGACACACAGAACCAAACTGTCCATAGTGATAGAGAAATAATGTGGACACACGTAGGAGCCTGAAGAGTTGTGATTTATCTGCAGAGCAGCAACTTTCTGCAAAGTGTGAATGGTAACTGTGTAACCAAGGATAAAAAAGCATCGCTCTAATAGCATATGTGCATGTTGAAAATTACCTAAGCGCGTATGGAATGAAGAGGTTGCAGGAGCTGAAGGGATTTCCTATACCGTTATCTATTGTGTGCTACCAGCTGAATTGCATCCTCCGAAATGTTAGCTGGATCCCTGACTCCTAGGACCTCAGACTATGGTAGTATTTGGAGATGAGTCTTTAAGGTAAAATGAGGTTGCCTGATCCATCAGAACTGATATCCTTAAAAGAAGGTACAGGAGGACCCAGACATACACAGAGGGACAACTATGTGGGGACCCAGGGAGAAGACAGTGTCTACAGGCTGGGGAGAGAGGCCTGGGGAAGACCAGCCCTGAAACCCCTTCATGTCAGATTCCGGCCTCTGGGATGTGAGATTATCAAATATCTGTGCTTTAAACCTCTCAGCCTGCAGCATCTCTGGAAAACTAATACGCCACAGGAAAAATTAACCTTCGCATAACAGTCTCAATAAGGAAGGATTTAGTTTCCACCAGCAACAAAGAAGTTGGAATAAGAAAAGAGCAGAACCATAGTACAAACATGTTGATAGAGATTTCTCCCATATGGCAAAAATTGTAACCATTTTTTTTTCCTGAGGAAGGTGCTTCCCATTTATTGTAGACCTGGGATCCCACCAATATTATAATTCCTACTATTACCTCCAACATCTCGACAGAAAGAACCTTATTCATTGTCCCCTCAATGGCTCGCACAACAAGTTACAGACCTAAAATCGTTTCTAACATCTTCCTGAATTCCTTCACATGATCATTTAAATTTATGCTCCGTCTTTGTCTTCCTGTGTAAAGACATTTATTTCTAGTCAGGAAAAGAGTCCCAATTAGTGAGACTGGGAAAACTTTACCTCAAAAGATCTATTTTTAATTCCATTTACCTTTCAAGAAATGCCAGATGACATTTTCCATCAGTGTCTTGCTGTTCACTCATCAAGACTTCGTACACTTTTTGAGAATCATATCTGTTTTAAGTTTGGATGGTCTGAAATAGGAATTTGGGTAGGAGTGGTTTATTTGATAGGTGATCCTTGTAAACATGGCCAGGGACAGTCTGAGAGGTGAGGAAAGTCAGTTGTATCAGTTTGCTATTGCTATGTAACAAATAACCACAAAGGAATTAGCTTGCAACAGCACACTGTTATTAGCTCAGAGTTTCCAAGGAGCAGGCATCCAAGTAATAGTTATCTGGCTCCTCTGCTAAGGGTTTTGCAAGGCTGCAATTAAGGTGCCCATCACAGAATTCAGTTTCTTTCATTTGTGGAACTACAGTCCCCGTTTTTTACTGTTAGAGATTATATGGGGACCACTCTGGACTCTTGGAGTGCTTCCTCCAAATTTCCAAGCACACTGTCCCATAAGCAGTGCTCACCTTGGCGGTTTGCTGGCCCTTTTCAAAGCTCATGAAATTATGTCAGACCCACCCAAGATAACTGATGGACTCAAAGTCAACCCCTGAGCCACCTGTTCAAGGGAGTGGTCTTCCTCTTAGTCACAGGTCCTCCCACTCTTGGGAGAAGGGGGCTGGAATCTTTGCCATGCATCTTAGAATTCTGCCTCCCAGCAATAGAAGAGGCTACTAGTATGGGAAATTGGGTGTGGATAATACTGAAAATTCCCAAAAGGACTACAGTGACAGACATCTCAGAAATGTCCCACCCAGGGGAGAGGAAGCTAGGGCATTTATCCCCAGACTCCCATCCCTCACTGAACAAAGGTGGCTTCTGAGGTGTCCATTCCCCCATGTTTCTAGGTCTCCAGCAGGCCAACTCAGGGCAGAATCCATCAAGTGCTGACTGTGCACGTGGAATTGATTTTCCTCTGAATTGCATCCCTAGCAATCATCCCTGCCGGCACCTGCACTTCTGGTTTCTGACTCTTTGTCAAGATGAAGGCTCGGGGTTTATGATGCACTACTCGAGTCTGAAATGCCTCTGGAGACCCTCATGGTTTGTTTCTTCCCTGATGGCTTGCAATTGGCCTAACCAGTTAGACGGGCTGGCTTGATTATGTAGCCAGAGGAGCATAAATGCTTGCTGGAAGTTGTGTTTTGCATTGTCAGGAAGAAGTGAGAATTCTCTGTGCAGAATTTGATGGTTCAATTCTGAGACAAGAAATGTGCTGTGTGCAAATAAGGACAAGGGAGCTGGCATCTGGTGCTGGAATATGTCTCTCTCTCTCTCTCTTTTTCTTCTTTCTTTTCCTTTCTGTCTTCTTCCTCTCCATCCCTTCCTTCTTTCCTCTCTTCTTCCCTTCCTCCCTTCCTTCTTTCCTGTCTTCCTTTCTCCCTCTTTCTCTCTCCCCCTCTCTCAATTCACCATGCCCTTTGCTTTGAATGGAACCTCTAGTTGAGTTCAGTCTGTGGCATCCCCGAGAGTTCTCTCAAATACCCAAATGTGGGAGATCTTTGCAAGGGCTGACTTCCCCTGCAGGATGATGGTTTGTGATCCACTTGCCAAGCATTTGCTTTAAACTCTTGTTATTTTCATCAGCTGCATCACCTTCTCGTACCAGTCTGGACTCCAAATAAATGCCCAAATATTTATTGAATGCACTGCCTTGCTCCACCCTTTCCCTTCTATTTGTAGACCTTTTAAGAGAAGTAACCTTGGCATCGAGGAATTCAGCGCAGGGTGTATCTCCAGGGACACTGAACCCTGAGGATTTCAACTTTTGCAAAGTTGAGGGCACAAAACAGCGGGTGTGTTCAATGTTCAGTTCATTCTATGTTATATTTGCGTTTATCAGCTCATACTGGCTTAATAAAATGCTGTAGACTGCGTGGCTTATCAGCAGACATATTTTCACACAGATCTGGGGGCTGGAAGTCCAAGATCAAAGTGCGGACAAATTCAATTCCTCCTGAGGACTCTTCCTGGACAGCTTATCTGTGAGTTCATCCGTGGCAGAAGGAGAGAGAGAGTTTGGTGTCTGGTCCTGTTCTGACGAGGGTACCAATCCCATCTCGAGGGCCCCACCATGTAGACATCATCCAAAGCCAATTACCTTCCAAAGTCCTTCCTGACACCGTCATGTTGGGGGTCAGGGCTTCAACACATGAATCTTTTTGGAGGGAGGACCTAATTCATTTTACAGCAGTACTGAAGCTACTTCCCTGATTAAGTATGGCTTTAGAAAACAAATGCTTTATAAATGTAAATGCAGCCTTTTGTTGATACCAGTGTCACTTTTGAGCCACATCTTGTGTACAGTGAGCTTTCAGGAGGCACAAGGGGTCTCCAGACAGGTAGTTCTATCAGTTGCTGCTCACTGACAGTTGAAGATAATGGTCAGTGTTTCATGAAAAGAGGAAGAGAGGCTCGGCGCCTGTGGCTCAATGGGCTAAGGCGCCAGCCACGTACACCTGAGCTGGCAGGTTCGAATCTAGCCTGGACCCACCAAACAACAATGACGGATGCAACCAAAAATGGCCGGGCGTTGTGGCAGGCGCCTGTAGTCCCAGCTACTTGGGAGGCGGAGGCAGGAGACTCACTTGAGCCCAGGAATTGGAGGTTGCTGTGAGCTGTGATGCCACGAGCTGTGATGCCATGGCACCCTATCTAGGGGGACAGCTTGAGGCTCTGTCTCAAAAAAAAAAAAACAAAAAGTGAGATTCTGTCTCTACAAAAAAAAAAAAAAAAAAAGTGAAACTTTGTCTCTACAAAAAAAAAAAAGAAGAAGAAAAAAAAGATGAGGAGAGACTGAGCCTACTTGTTTTGCTTTTATAAATTTGAAACCAATGGGCATTTGCAATCTGGCAGGGAAATATTTCTTTTTCATGTCCTCTTTTTTTTTTTTCCTTTAGTTGTTCGGATCATCTTAGGAAGCTCATCTCCAAGACGTTCAGGAAGTAAACCCTTAGGTGTGTTCATGAAGAAAGCTGGACCTACTGTTGCCCAGGACAGTTCCTTTGTCATTGTTATTGTTTGGGGTTTTGTCTATCGCTGTAGGCTGAATTCCTATCATTCCCATATTGGCCCAGACCAATAAAGAAAACCATAACTCAAAAGAATACAACAGAGGCTCGGCACCTGTGGCTCAACGGGCTAAGGCACCAGCCACGTACACCTGAGCTGGTGGGTTCGAATCCAGCCCTGACCCGCCAAACAACAGTGACGGCTGCAACCAAAAAATGGCCGGGCGTTGTGGCGGGCACCTGTAGTCCAAGCTACTTGGGAGGTGGAGGCAGGAGACTCACTTGAGCCCAGGAATTGGAGGTTGCTATGAGCTGTGATGCCACAGCACTCTATCCAGGGCTCTGTCTCAAAAAAAAAAAAAAAAAGAATACAACAGAAACAAAGGATGAAAAATAAAAATCACATGCTTTGCAACATTAACTCGGAATTTCTGTTTTTATATTGAAACAATAGCATAGTACCAACAGTATCATGGTACCTGTGAGAAGTCTGATACAATATCTAAAGAGTTTCACAGGGAAGAGGAGAATGCATTAAGGATGATCATTTATCAGAACAAACCATCTTCGCTCTGCATGACATGCATCTATCATGAAAAACATCGTCTGCAGGAATAAAATAAGATAGGCAGAAATCTTTCCTTTTTTCTCTTACGATAGCAAATCTCCTAAGCATCACCACCTCCCATTCTTCCTCCCATGCTGTCTTTGCAAAAATAGTTTATTTTTATTTTTACATATACATATAATTAGCTTTCCACTTTTTGCCTTCACAGAATTTAAAAGGCTTAAAATTAATTACATATAATTAGGTTTCCACTTTTTGCCCTCACAGAATTTAAAAGGCTTAAAATTTAATAACAATAACAATGTGTAAGATAAGGACTAGCAATAAAAACCACATAAAGAATGAAGATAAATACATTCAGAAAAGAAAACAGACGATTACTGCATCGAAATATTAAGCAGTATTAGTAATAATAATGCCAAGAAAGTAACGTTCACATTGTCAAATAGACATTATAGAGCACTTTGACTCTGAGGCTCAGTATGAAGTCATCAGTTAACTTCTTATTTTTTTTCCAAAGTCTCAAAAAAAGACAACTAATATTATATAAATAAAAGTAAAGGAGAATTTCAAAAAACAGATCATGCCAAATTTTATAGACAATAGAAAAAGAAGAAATAGTTCAAAATCATTCTACTTGATCTGGATACACCTGATATTGAAATTGGAGAAAATATGTTGTTATAAAGGGAAATTACAAACATATTTCACTTATAAGTGAGGAAGCAATATCCTAAACAACATATTAACAAGTTGAATTAAAAATTAACGGTTAAGTAATGTACTTTGGTCAAAATTGAATCCAATTTATGTGAGAATTAGTTACTATTTTCTTTCCTTTTTTTTTGTTTTCTTTCCCTCACCCCCTCCCTCCTTCTCTCTCTGTCTGCTCTCTCCTTTCCCCATGCCCCACTGTGCCATTGTCACTAATTGTCCTCAAATCAAAGTTGAATACATAGGATTCATGCTTCTCCATTCTTGTGATGTTTCCCTAAGAATAATGTGTTCCACCTCCATCCAAGTTAGTACAAATGCTGCAAAATCTCCATTTTTTGAAGGCTAAGTAATATTCCATTGTATACATATACCATAGCTTACAAATCCATTCCTGGGTTGAAGGACATTTAGGCTGTTTCCACATTTTAGCAATTGTAAATTGGGCTACAAAAAACAGCCTACTACAAGTGTCTTTATAATAAAAGTTTTTTTTTTTTTTTTTCCTACTGGATACATGCCCAGTAATGGGATTGCAGGACCAAATGGGAGGTCTAGGTTGAGTTCTTTGAGTTTTCTCCATACTTCCTTTCAAAAAGGCTGTTATTGGTTGCAGTTCCACCAGCAGTGTAGAAGTGTTCCTTTCTCCCCACATCCACGCCAGCATCTGCAATTTTGAGATTTTGTGATATAGGCCATTCTCACTGGAGTTAGATGGTATCTCAGGGTGGGTTTATTTTGCATTTCTCTAATACTTAGGGATGACAAGCATTTTTTCAAGTGTTTACTGGCCATTCATCTGTTGTCTTTAGAGAAGATTCTATTCATCTCTCTTCCCCATTGATGTATGGGATTGTTTGTTTTTTTCTTGTAGATTAATTGAAGTTCTGTATAGATCCTGGTAATTAAACTTTTGTCAAATTCAAGATGCACAAATATCCTTTCCCATTGGGTAGGTTGTCTATTTGCTTTAGTTGTTGTCTCCTTGGCTGTACAGAAGCTTTTCAGTTTAATTAAGTCCCATTTGTTTATTGTTGCAGTTGTTGCTATTGCCATGGCAGTCTTCCTCAAAAAGTCTTTCCCCAGGCAAATATCTTCCAGTGTTTTTCCAATTCTTTCTTTGAGGATTTTTATCATCTCATGCCTTACATTTAAGTCCTTTATCCATCTTGAATCAATTTTTGTGAGTTGGTCAATAGCTTACAGCTTGTCATCAACAAAGTTATACATCATGATCAATTAGGTTTTATCCCAGGGATGCAGGGTTGGTTTAATATTCAAAAGTCCATAAACGTTATCCACCATATCAACAGAAGCAAAACCAAGGACTATATGATCCTCTCAATAGATGCAGAAAAAGCATTTAATAAAATTCAGCATCCTTTTCTAATTAGAACACTGAGGAGTATAGGTAGAGGTGGTACATTTCTTAAACTGATCGAGACTATCTATGATAAACCCACAGCTAATATTTTACTGAATGGAGTAAAACTAAAAGCTTTTCCTCTTAAAATTGGAACAACCTTGTCCTCTGTCACCATTACTATTCAACATAGTGCTGGAAGTTCTAGCCAATATAATTAGACGAGACAAGAAAATAAAGGGCATCCAGACGGGTGTAGAGGAGGTCAAACTCTCCCTTTTTGCTGATGATATGATCTTATACTTAGAGAACCCCAAAGACTCAACTACAAGACTCTTGAAAGTCATCAAAAAATAGAGTAATGTCTCAGGATATAAAATCAATGTCCACAAGTCAGTTGCCTTTGTATATACCAACAACAGTCAAGATGAGAGGTTAATTAAGGACACAACTCCCTTCACCATAGCCCCAAAGAAAATGAAATACTTAGGAATAAACCTAACAAAAGAAGTAAAATACCTCTTTAAATAAAATTATGAAACCCTAAGAAAGGAAATAGCAGAGGACTTTAACAAATGGAAGAACACACCAAGCTCATTGCTGGGAAGAATCAACATTGTTAAAATGTCTATACTTCCCAGAGCAATTTGCCCATTCAATGCCATCCGTACTAAAATAACAACATCCTACTTTCAAGACCTGGAAAAAAATGATTCTGTGCTTTGTATGGAACCAGAAACAACCCGTATTGCTAAGGCAGTTCTTAGTAATAAAACCAAAGCCGGGGTATCACCATACAAGATTTCAGGCTGTATTACAAGGCCATAGTGGTCAAGAC
>CAUYRH010000114.1:0-15316 GCA_963574655.1 Perodicticus potto
GTAGTCCCAGCTACTTGGGAGGCGGAGGCAGGAGACTCGCTTGAGCCCAGGAATTGGAGGTTACTGTGAGCTGTGATGCCACGGCACTCTATCCAGGGTGACAGCTTGAGGTTCTGTCTCAAAATAATAAAAATAAAAAAAAAAAAGAAATTATTCTTCAAAAGCAAAGACAGGATTTCACTTTATCTCTGCTCCCAGGGAACCACTAATCTCTTAAGGGACCACTCCCAAAGGGCTGAGAGGGAGAAGAGGGGAGGTGGGAGTATGCTATTTCCTTATGAAATGTTTCTAAGAAGACTGACAGTTTCTTTGCTCATCCTTTTCTATCGACCCTCTGTCTGGACTGGACTGTGTAGGCAGCGGCTTCTTTGCCAGCTGTTTGCATTTGCTGAGCGGTGTCATTGTGCTCCAGAGGCGGGGGACAGTGCTTAAGGCTCCTCAAGAGCTTGTAGTTCTATAGCAGGTCCTTCCAACAGCCACCCAAAGCACCCCTGCACCATGTGCCCAAGGGTGCAGCAGGGGCTGCGAAGTGCAGGCTGACAGTGGGCACAACACGCCTTCCTGCCTGTGCATGAAGAAGGTGGCTGTCCATGGTGAGAGGGCTGAGAAGACCTTCCCTGTAAACAAATCCAAAACTCAGCCCACTTGTCTATGTGCAGTTCATTGGCAACTGAGAAACTACCCTTTGCCCAAAGTAACAGTTTCTAATTACGATAATGTGACTAGTATGGGAAACAAGCACATGAGGAAAAGTACTGTTTCCACAGACTTCTGCTGAGTCCCAGTTGAGTTTGACTTTGGCCTTTGCACATCCCAAATGTTATCCACCCTTTTCAGCATTTTGGCTCTGAGAACAGCTGATGAAGAAGAAATTGACTGAATTCAGGACAATCCTTCAGTTGTCTGGAAGAATCAACCATCTTTCATCATTTCAATCTCACGAACTACATGAGATGGAGCACAAGGGAATCTAACTGCTCAGTAAGGTCAAATTTCAGTTTGTTTCCATCTACAATGTGGCTTTGTGCATCCAAGGGTCACCTAGCTTACAGAAGATGAAATGGGTAAAATGGAATGATTAAAGTTGACCGCTACTGATCATTATTTAAACCTACTGTTTAAGGCCTGCTGTTACTTATTAAATGAGGAATGGTTTGGAGGCTTCTATTTGTTAATGTCATTCAAACATCTGCTATAGACATTCTACCAAACCGGCTGCGAGCCACAGAACTGAACTGTGAACGCTGGTAACAGTCAAAGGGGCCCAATAAATTGCCTTGAGGAAATGTCCTGCCGCAAACATCTGCAGCTTTTCTTCAGCTGAAAGGTCAACATTTCCAGGGTTGCTGGTCCCTCTCAGTCAGTGGTTCGTAGCCTCAGCTGCACTCTGAAATCACCTGGGAGCTTTTAACAAAGTACTGATGTGTATCTCACTTCTCAGTCCTCCCAGAAGTCAGGGGACAGGTGATTCGATCTTCAGTTTGGTCTGGGAATGCCTGTTTTAAAGCCGAGAGGACTTGGTAGCGGGTCGAGAGGAGCACAGAACCTCCCCATATAATCTAATTAGCACAGCACATTTGGGTTCGTTAGTCCTGGTGAGTTCAGGCACTTCTCTGGGCATGGAAAATTTCTCACCAATTCACTGCCCTTTTGCCTTCCACCCACCATTACTTTTCAAACATCTTATTCCTTTCTGGTACTTTTAGTAACTTTCTGCAAATACGAAGGATTTTTTAAATTTTTTTTTTTTTTTTTTTTGAGCATTTCAGCAGATTCGATCTGGTTTCCTTCACCTTTTAGCTTCATTGATATTTATTCCATGTGTTCATTCTTCAAAAAGCTGTTTCTTGGATGCTTCTTATTTTCCGGTTAGTGTCACATAGTTCACAATATCACTGTTGGAGAGAAGAAGGGCAGGGGAAATAAGTATTCTTATTTTCTCCATGACCTGACACCCTGTAGGGTCACTGAGACTCCCTCTGTTGTCACCGAATGTGAGAAGCATTCCAGGGCTCCTCCTGCCTGCTAACGCCACTGCGGGAGGGGAGCTTTCTGGTCTCCCTCAGCATGCACAGCATGTTTGACAGGAGGGATTGTTTAGACCTCGATGTGTTACTTGGCAATAACGGAGGAAACAGAGATAATTTGTCAGATAATAATCTGGCACAAAAGTACCTACAAAGTCAATGAGAAAATTAAAAACACAGATTCTATTGCCTGTTATAAATACACCGAATGCCCTGAATGAGAATACACTTACTATCTACTTTAGCTGGTGAAGATATGAGCTCCCTCTCTCAGTGTTTTATTATGTTTTGTAAAAGGAGCTGGTAGGCAAGAGTTGATTTCAAACCCATAATTGGATGTGAGACCCAGCAAGTCAAGGATCAGAACCTGGGCAAAAAATAGCAGAGAGAGATTAGGCATTAGACTCAGGAAGGAGCCCTTTTTCTGTGTGTTGTTTTGTTTAACATCAACTTGCACTTGAACAAAAGTTGTTTATTGTTTTAATAAAACGAGACTCACAAATGTTGCCATGGCATGGACTCTGTCAGCATTTCCATTGTAACCTTTACTTTCAGGGGGTTTTAACTCAGCCATAAAACTTCCTCTGGGTTAAAATTTGGCAACCAAAAATAACTTGGAATCACTAAGGCTCAGCCATGAAGGAAATAGTTATGTGTGAGTGCAAGTTTATGTACCTTTTCTAAAAAATTCATTTGATAATACTTAAAGAGACAGGGTAAAATATTTTCCTTCTAATATCTATATTTTAAATTTTAACTGAAAAGTATATCTATATCCGATTAAAAGTGGGTTCATTTAAAACACTTCATCTATTCAATGTTACATAGAAGAATATTTCTTTTTGCCCATTTTTCTCTTTTCCAGCCTCTTACTAAATGCCCTTGTAAAGAGATTGCTAACTCCTCTATTAAATAAATAGAGTTTCATTACTTTATTGTCATAGTTTATCAGTCTTTTTCATAATGCTAATTCTGTTCACTAGATTAAACTCCTTCATATATCATTGTCACAAAATTTGTTTCAGTTTAATATGCCTAGAGCCCTAGGAAAATGGAGCAACATTACAGTAATATTCTACAGGCAGGGCACAGATATTATTTCTCTCTATAGCTATCTGATAGCCTTCTGAAAATTTTGCAAAAGGAATAACCAACAGAGTCTGAGGCATTTCTGGTGGTTTCCAGAACTGAAGAAACCAAGAGCCTAACAGAGGAAGTCTGAGGGAAGCTGGAGAACTGCTGATTTGTAACGTTATTCTTACCATCTCCTTCAGTAACGTGGGAAATATATGTTTTATCCCCCTAAGACTATTAATAATTCTGTATGAAGTGGGCAATATAACCCCATCTTATTGGTGATGAAACTAACCAATGCCAGCAGGTAGGTTTCAAATCCTCATCTTACGACTTCATGTCCCGTTCATTTCATTACTCACTGGCTTGGAACAGGCGCCCCACAAAAAGCAACAGATACTTATTGAATGAATTAGTGTTCCTAATTAAATGTTTCTGGCAAGCCACCTTTTACCCAACATCTTAGCACAAATAAAAGAATATCTGGAGTCAAAAAACTTGGGTCTTAGCATTGTAACAAACACTTATTATTGGTGAAACTGATAGCAGTTTAGTATCTAAGTTGAAGTTTATTAATCTACAAAAGAAAGATAATCATTACAGATGTAGGAAGTACTTTGAAAGAAAGTAAAGAACTACAAAAATTAAGCTTCAACATCATTATCAGTTCTCAGGGTGGATAAGCACGGCTTAACAGCCATCCGTGTCTCACAACCGCAAATGAGAAATGTCCCTTAAAAATACCCCGTGGGAACGTGCTGGAGAGGGAAGATTGCTAAGCTGGTCCTAGCCTCCGACGTGATTAAATTATCTGGTTTAGCAGTTTAAATTTTCCCAATCTTGTCCTTTCTATTCTATCAGTTACTGAAGGAGAGATGTTAAATCAACTATTGTTGAGGATTCGTCTATTTCTCCTTCAGTTCTGTCAGCTGTTGCTGTATATTCAAACACATTTTGAGGCTGTTATTAAGTGCATTCAAATTTAGAATTGCCATATCTCCTAGAGGAGTGAAAATGTAATCATTATAAAATGTTTTTATTTTCTCTAGTAAGAATTTGGCTTAAAAATCTACTTATCTGGTATCAGTTTAGCTCTGCCAGCTTTCCCTTTAGTTCGTCTTTGTATGGTCAATGGTTTCTCAATCCTTTTACTTTTTTTTTTTTTTTTTGAGACAGAGTCTCACTTTATCGCCCTCGGTAGAGTGCTGTGGCATCACAGCTCACAACAACCTCCAACTCCTGGGCTTAGGCAATTCTCTTGCCTCAGCCTCCCAAGTAGCTGGGACTACAGGCGCTCGCCACAATGCTCGGCTGTTTTTGTTGTTGTTGCAGATGGCAGGGCCAGGTTTGAACCCACCACCCTTGGTTTATGGTGCTGGCACTCTATCCCTGACCCCCCGGCACTGCCCTTTTTTTTTTTTTTTTTTTTTTTGATGCCCTCTTTGAGAAGTGGGTAATGGTTATCGCCCAAGAAAGAAGAAGAAACAGTCTATTCTACTGACAGTGGACAACTGTCCTGGCCACCTGCAAGTGAATCATCTTACAAATGTGACACTGACATTTCTGCCTCCAAACTCGCCAAACTCACCTCAAAATCCCAACTTTCTTTCTTTTTCTTTTTTTTTGAGACCGTATCTTACTGTGTCACCCTGGGGTTGAGCACCATGGTGTCATCATAGCTCACAGCAACCTCAAACTCTTGAGCTGAAACGATCCTCTTGCCTCAGGCTCCTGAGAAACTGGGCCTACAGGTGTGCACCACAACACCAGCCATTTTTTTTTTTCTATTTTTAGTAGAGATGGGGTCTCGCTGTTGCTCAGTCTGGGTGTCTCAAACTCCTGAGCTCAAGCAATCCACCTGCCTCAGAGTCCCAGAGTGCTAGGATTACAGGTGTGAGCCACCGCGCCCAGCCAATAGTCCAACCTCTTGGTCAAGACATCATCAAAACATTTTTTTTGCCAGCACAGTATTATTTTTCCTTTATTTCTTTTTAAATTTTAAACTAAACTTGCAGAAAAAAATCAACAATTGGTACAGTCTAAATATACTCTTTTTCATCTTTACCTAAAGTTAATAACTTGCATAACCATAGTACAATCATTAAAACAAGTAGATTAACATTGGACAATCCTGTTCACAAAGCCACAGCCCTTATCACAATTGTACCAGTTTTGCCTATAACACTCCTTTTCAATTCGGGGATCCAACCCAGGATCTCACACTGCATTTAGTCTTTGCAACTCCTTAGACTCATCCACTCTGTGGCAGTACTTCCGTTTTTCTTGCCATTTATAAACGTTTTGCTTTTGATGATTAGCAGTCAGTTATTTTGCAAGATCTTTCAATACCACTTTGAAACTTTGAGATTAACAACTATGTGCTCACATGAGAAAAATTAAATTCAGGAAGCAGGGAGAGGGGAGGGGGTCTAGAGGGTCCTTCCCCATTGGGAGCAATGTGCAGATCTGAGGCTCACCTCCTGGGTGGAGGACACAACTACAGCCTGGACTTCACCTTACAAATACAAGGGATGCAACCTAATTGTATGAACCCTCATGTTAATCTGAAATTAAAAAGATAATAATAATAACCAAGTATCTCCCCCAAGATATCTCCACCAACTACAAAAGGAAAAATAGGTATTTTTTTTATAGTGGGGAAACCTAGCAGACACCATTGGAACCAAGGAATCAAGGTTATCATCACCAGTAATAAGACATATCAACAACACACGCTTCCCGACATGATGCAATATCACATCTGTGATACAGTCTTGCCAAAAACGCACAACCTCAATCCAATATTGATAAAACAAGAGATAATCCTTTTACTTTTAAGCTTTTCTATGTCATTATGTTTATGGGTATGCATCTGATAAGCAACAGACTGTTTACTTCTAGGCTGACAATCTTTATCTTCGATTTGTGTGTTTACTGTAATTACTGGCACATCTTGATTTTTCTTTTCTTTTCTTTTCTTTTTTTTTAGAGACAGATTCTTACTTGGTCACCCTCAGTAGAGTGCCATGGCGTCACACAGCTCACAGTAACCTCCAACTCCTGGGCTTAGCGATTCTCTTGCCTCAGCCTCCTTAGTAGCTGGGACCACAGGCGCCCACCACAATGTCTGGCTATGCAGTTTGGCCAGGGCCAGGTTCGAATCCACCAACCTTGGTATATCGGGCCAGTGCCCTACTCACTGAGCCACAGGTGCTGCCCAGGCACATCTTGTTTTCTATAGACCATCCTACTACTTGTTTCTATTTGCCCCTCCTCTTCTAAATCCCTTTGTATCTTGACTAATAGTTTATTATTTTATGTATAATATTTTATTATATTGTTTTTACCTTATATTTTATTATTTTAATGTAATGTTTTCTATCAGCGGACGTGTGTGTGTGTGTGTGTGTACTCCAGAGCTATCTGGTCAAATACAATACCCATTACCATGTGTGGTTATTTAAATTTAAATTAATAAAAATTAGAGAAAATTTTAAGTACAATTACTCACTTTCATTAGTTACGTTTAAATTGTTCCATAGCCACATGTAACTTGTGGCTATCATATTGGATAGCACATATATAGGATATTTCTATCTTGAAAGAAAGTTCTATTGGTAGCACTGCAGAAATTACAACATCCATTCTTTCCTAAGATAAATTAGTAACTCTATCACTTTACATTACTTTTTATTTTCTTCATAAATTATTGGCTATTATTATTGTTCATTTTAATTCAATATGTGTTTTAAGCTCCATAACAGGACATTTATAGTTTTATACAGTCGGTATTCATTGAGATTTACCCCCGTGTCTGCATCGACCTTTTCCATTACTCTTCTTTCTTTTCAGTATCTGTGAGATTTCATCGGAGACTATTTCCCTTCTGCCTGAAAAGTACACATAAAGCGTTTCCTTTAATATAGATATATTGCTACAAAATTCTCTTAGTTTTATTTAGAAATAAATAAATGAATTTATTTATTTCATCTGTTTCAAGGATATTTTGTTAGGTATAAAATTCTAGTTGGAAATTATTTTCTTTCAGCTATTTGGAGATATTCCATTGTCTTCCATTTTTTTCTATTAAATTCAACTCTCGGTCTTATTGCGCCTTTGAAAGTGGAATATCTTTTTCTATGCTACTTTGAAGATTTTCTTTATTTTACATTTTTAGACATTTTATTTATTTTTTTGTTTATTTATTTATTTATTTATTGTAGAGACAGAGTCTCACTTTATCAGCCTTGGTAGAGTGCCGTGGCGTCACACAGCTCACAGCAACCTCCAACTCCTGGGCTTAGGCGATTCTCTTGCCTCAGCCTCCCGAGTAGCTCGGACTACAGGCGTCCACCACAATGCCCAGCTATTTTTCTGTTTTGCAGTTTGGCCGAGGCCGGGTTTGAACCCGCCACCTTCAGTATATGGGACTGGCGCCCTGTTCTCTGACCCACAGGTGCCGCCCTGTTTCTTTATTTTTTGAGACAGAGTCTCACTATGTCACCCTTGAGAGTGCCATAGCATCACAGCTCACAGCAACCTCAAACTCTTGGGCTTAAACAATTCTCTTGTCTCAGCCTCCTAAGTAGCTGAGACTACAGGTGTCCGCCACAACACCTGACTATTTTTTTGTTGCAGTTGTCATTATTGTTTAGCAGGCCCTGGCTCAGTTTGAACCCACCAGCCTCAGTGCATGTGCCTGGCACCGTAACCACTGTGCTTTGGGGACCCGAGCCCGTTTTTTAGACATTTTATTTATACTGTACCTAGGTATAGGTTGTTTAACTATTCACATACAACTTTTTAACTTCTTAAATCTAGCTTTGGGTCTTTTCATAGTTTTGTAAAATCCTCACTCCACTACCTCTTCAAATATTGTATCTGTACCATTTTTTCTCTCATTTTAACTTCTACAACTCCTATTTTACATATATAAGAACTTTTCTCAGTATCCCATTTATCTCTAATGCTTTTTGTGTATATGTTGTACTTTTTTTACTATCACTACTTCAGCCTAAACATTTTCTTCTGATCTATCTTCTGATACTTTAATTGCCTCTTCAACTCTCCCTAATATACTGTTGTGCCCATTCCATGAGGTCTTAATTTTAGTTATTGAGTATGTTTTATTTTGGAACTTTCTTTAGCTTTTATTTAGCTTTTCAGTATTTTGCTAAAATTCCTAAATTTTTATTTCCTTTAACATATTAAATATATTTTAAAATACCAGTCTGTTAACCATCATCTATTTGTTCTATGAGTTCTTTTTAACTGGGAGTTATTTTTCATGATTTTTAATTATATATTATCTCTTCACATGATCTTGTGGTTACTTAAACTGTATCTAGCTGTTTCTGAAACTAGATAAATTATCTTACAGCTAATATGGATTAAAATTTTATTCACAACCAAATTAGTTCCCATTAGAAAGGGTTTAATCTCTCCTGTTTCAAATCATACCCTTATGTTATTTTTCCAAATGATTAGTCTTCAAGACCTATCAAAGCAAACAAAATTTATCTATTAGATATGTCATCTCTGATTTATTTACTCCTTACCAGTAAAGGCAAATGTTTTCTATATAATACTTTATCTATTCAAATGGACTTCACGTTTCCAAATGATTTGCCTAATTTTGTAGTTTAGACTCTAGGCCAGTATTTTTGTTCTAAACAAATATAAATAAATATCTACCCCCTGATAGCCCTAGAATTATGGTAAACAGAAAAACACCTACAGTTAGTATTAAGGTAGATTTTCATTTTGGGAGAAGAAATTGTAATTGTTTTTTATAATTTCCTTTTATGTGAATTATTGTCAGGTTAGAGATCTTATTCATCTTATTATTGGAAAAACAGAGAAAATACATATCAAGAACCTTTTCTTAGGGAAAAAGGAAGTTTTCTAACCCAATCTTTTAGCACACAAAATCTGCTGCACAGTAGCTAATCCAATGTTCTACAATTAGTAACTTTTACTCTTTGAACAATTTACCCTTACTTTTTGAAAATCCCCAGAAAAAAATTAAAGAATACATATCCATAGGGCAGCTATTGTGGCTCATCGAGTAGGGCACTGGCCGCATATAATGAAGGTGGGGGGTTCAAACACGGCCTCGGCCACACTGCAAAAACAGGAAAATAGCTGGGCATTGTGGTGGGTGCCTGTAGTCCCAGCTACTCGGGAGGCTGAGGCAAGAGAATCGCCTAAGCCCAGAAGTTGGAGGTTGCTGTGAGCTGTGTGACACCACGGCACTCTACCAAGGGGGGAGAAAGTGAGACTCTGTCTCTACAAAAAAAAAAAAAGAAGAAGAAGAATACATATCCATAGGAACCACCATTGCACATCGAGGTCAGTAACAATGACACACCAACCCACATTCAGTCACGAAGCTCCTTGTGAGCCAGTTCTCTCCTCCCTCATTTGTTTTCTTTTTATTCAATCTCTGTCACCAGACTTCCTCTTACTTGCTCTCTCCCAATATTGTCCTTATCTGCAAATTCCCTTAAGCTGAAGATCAGATTTGCTAAGTTTAAGGTTTCACATACCCAGTCCTCATTGTGAAGGGGGAGGGAACTTGTCCACTTCCTGAATTTTTGCCTTTTGACAACCAACCGAGACCCAAACAATTTTACCTTCACCTGCACTTTTACAGAGGCGGGGTCAGCCTGGGGCCTTCTCATATGTCCTCTCTCTCTTCATGCACTCACGCCTTTTCTCTTACTCCATTCCTCCTGCTACCATTTTGAGATTCTTTCATGTTGTCTCTTTTTCTATCTCTTTCTGTCACCTTTCGAAACTCACACGTTCAGCCTCGACTAATGGGATGAGTCTTTTCACATTTACACATAGCCCCTCATCTATCTTCCCTTTAACAGATCTGTGCAGATAACCAAAAGCTATTTATATGATTATTTCTGCTTTCTGAATCTTCTCTCCTACTTCTCCAGTTCTCCACCTGGGAGCTTAGAAGAATATTGCCTCACATTTCCCAACATATTTAAATTCTACATATGCACATCTCATAGATGCCCTTTAGCACCAAAATGTTAAATAATTTGAGGTTCTTGATAAGCATTCGTTGAATGAACAATATTTTTTTCATTTCATAAAAGGTATATGGCTGCCTCTACCGCCCAAGTCGTATTCTAGACAACAACAAAAGATTTGGACCTAGTTCTTCTAACTCTCACGATTACCTTCACACCTACAATTTGCCAATACGTTACTCAACTAAATTGTAACCTTGAATTCTTATTTTAGCCAAGCCATCTCAAGCAGCCATTTAACTTCTGGATGAGGGACAGTTTCCTGCCTTGGCCTGCACAAAGGTATTCTCTCAGAGTAAGCCAACTATTCTCAATTCTTTCCCACATAATTTTTTCCATATGCGATATTCATTGCCCCACTCTTAATGTTGTAGCATGCACTTTGTTCCTGATACCTACATTGTTCCCAGAGCCTCATCTTCTGTAGGCCATCCATACAAAACTCGTTTGGCTAGAAAGCAGTTCTTCTTATGGTATGCAATGTTTTCTGCTTTCTTATAACGATTGTGCAGGGTCTGTTTCTCTTTGAAACTTCCTTCACATTTTCTGATTACTTAGAAAAATGAGATAAATAACCAGGCACAGAAATGTTCCTTCTCAACCCATGATTTTACTTCCAATGCCATGGGAGCATGAATGATTTAAATAAGATCAAATGAGAGAATATGTAATAGGACAATTGATTGTAAAACATCACACAGTAGCGAGTTACTATTATTCCCTACTGAGAATAAACCAAAACTCAGGATCTCAGGACTGTTTTCAGAGACCATAATAGAAACACGTTTCCTCTAACATGCTCATAGTGAGCACTGGGTATACTCACTACAATTAACTGCTACCTAACTGAGAACAAGAGCTTAATGTAATCTCTCATTGTTGAGCATTTGCTAAGTGCCAAACACTCCTAAATCCTGTTATATACATTATCTAATTGACTCCCCACAAAAGCCCTAAAATGCAGGTGCAATCATCATTTTATATTTAAGTGAACAAGGACTAAAGATTTTAGTAACTTGCCTGACCTTCTGGAACTGTGAAATGATGAGATTGATATTTGCAACCAGATATGTCCCTAAATATGAAAATAACAAACCCTATAGTCTCAACTACTATGCTACTAGACTTTATGAAAATAAGAAAGATGTTGGTTAAATTTTAGATTGGACTGAAATCCTGAGAATTGGGGCAAATGTACACACAGAAAGATTTCATATCAGTCTCCTGAGTTTTGCTTTTAATCTCTAAAATTAAGACATTTTCAGTATCCATCAGTATGAGCACAGTATTTGGCAAGCAGGTCTTTTGCTTTGTGCTCACAGGAAATGGAATTGAAGAGCCCGAGGAAGAAAACACTTCATTAAAGAAGTGCAGTCCATCGAACAACTAAAGAAGTTGTTTAGATAGAGTTCTCAATGGTCATGAAAAGCACAATGGACAAGCCATAGTACTTATTCACAAGTTTGCTAGAATATAAAATTTTATGTGAAGAAGGGGAAAGCCTATAAAATGTCATGTCAAATGGCTAAAACAACAGAAAATGAGTGCCCTTGGTTTTTTTACACAATTTTATTATTCTACAATGTCTCTGTGAAATAAGATGCAGTATCTGGATTTCTAAGTAGGAATTCAAGCTCTGACTCAAAAAAGTTAATTTAGCCGTGTTTCTAATAACTTCTCACCATATAGATATTTCACTGTAGTCTCAACTTTATACATGTTGAGCTCACTGGGCTCTGAAGACACTGGAGGTACTGGCTTCGGGCTCAGTATATATAATTCCTGCTGCAATAAATTTGTATCCAACAAAGATCACAAAGACAGCATAAGTAACTTTTTAAATGGAGACTGCAGGAATGCTTTTTTTAATCAATAATTACTATTATCTTCCAATTACATTGACCTAAAAACCTTCAGCCTATGAGAAATTCCAATTCATCACTAATTTAAAAAGAAACAATTTACCTCAAAACTTTTTTTCCTAAAGTCATTAACCTTGCCAGCATAATCTCCAATAGTAATAACAATCTCTACTATTGTAGAAACAGTTGTGGGCGATGCCTGTGGCTCAATGGGGTAGGGCGCCGGCCCCATTCAGAGGTGGCGGGTTCAAACCCAGCCCCAGTGAAAAACTGCAAAAAAAAAGAAAAAGAAAGAAACAGTACTTTCTAGGAAACCTGACTATGTCTTTTGGTATTTTTTTATTTCTTGAGACAGAGTCTCACTACGTCACCCTCGGTATAGCGCCACAGTGTCACAGCTCACAGTACCCTCAAACTCTTGGGCTTAAGAGATTCTCCTGCCCCAGCCTCCCAAGTTGCTGGGACTATGGGCACCCCCCACAGCACCTGGCTATTTGTTGTTGTTGTTGTCATTGTTGTTTAGCCGTCCTGGGCCAGGTTTGAACCTACCAGCTTCAGTGTACATGGCAGGAGTCGTAACCACTGTGCTATGAGTGCTGAGCCTCTTTTGGTATTTTGATTATACAACCCTTCCAGTCATATTGGACTAGAAAAAATGTTTATTTTTCTAGCACCATTGAGTTTCTTTATCTTGAGAAATTAAATAAGAAATTTGGAGTTTTGCTTTGTTTCGTTTTATATTCCAGTTGACCAGTAAAAACGATATTTATTTATGGTATACAAAATAATGTTTTGATCTATGTATATGTTGTGGAATGGCTAAATCAAGCCACATGTGAATTACTCCCACATACTGACCATCTGAGCTTAGTTTTCTGAAGGTTTTGGGGTTCCATGTACAGTTGAGATTATATATTCCACTTCCATTGGATGTAATGTTCTGTATATGCCTGTCATGTTCATTTGAAAACAGTGGTTCTCAACCTTCCTAATGCCTCCTAATGCCATGACCCTTTAATACAGTTCCTCATGTTGTGGTGGCCCCCAAACATACAATTATCTTCATTGCTACTTCATAACTGTAATTTTGCTACTGTTATGAATCTTAATGTAAATATCTGATATGCAGGATGTATTTTCATTGTTACAAAGGGGTCAGGACCCACAGGTTGAGAACTGCTGGTCTAAAGTGTAGTGCAAGTCTGATGTTTCCTTATTGATTTCCTGTCTGGGTCATCTGTCCCTTGCTGAAAGTGGGATATGAAAGTCCCCTACTATTATATTATATTGCAGTATATCTCTTCCTTCAGATCTATTAATATTTATATATATATATATGTAACTTACAATAGTTATATCTTCTTGGTAAATTAGTCACCACAACATGAGGAACTGTATTAATGGGTTGTGGCATTAGGAGGCATTAGGAAGGTTGAGAACCACTGTTTTAGACCAAATGAACATGACAGGCAGATACAGAACATTACATCCAATGGAAGTGGAATATATAATCTTCTCAACTATACATGGAATCCCAAAACCTTCAGAAAACTAAGCTCAAATGGTCAGTATGTGGGAGTCATTCACATGTGACTTGATTTAGCCATTCCACAACATATACATAGATTGCAGAATTCAAAACATTGACATTCAAAGTAATTATTGATAGATAAGACTTACTACTACCATTTTGTTTATTGTTTTCTGGTTGTTGTATAGAAACATTTTTCTTTCTTCCAATCTCACTGTCTTCCTTTGTGATTAGATGATTACCACTAATGGTATGGTTTGATTCCTTATTTTTTTATCGTTTGTATATTTCACTGTAGGTTTTTGCTCTGTGGTTATCACAAGGATTACATAGGACATCTTATAGTTTGGCAGTCTATTTTAAGCTGATAACAGCCTAACTTTCATTGCATAAGTTAACTACACTTTTATTCCACTACTTTCCCCGTATTTTATGAATTGAATATCACAATTTGTGTCTTTTTGTATTGTCTATCCCTTAAAAAATTACTGTAGCTATTATTACTTTTAGTAGATTTTTATGTAACTTTCATATTAAAAATAACAATGATTGGCTCAGTGCCTGTGGCTCAACCGGCTAAGGTGCCAGCCACGTACACCTGAGCTGGCGGGTTCGAATCCAGCCCGGACCTGCCAAACAACAATGACGGCTGCAACCAAAAAATGGCCGGGGATTGTGGCAGGCACCTGTAGTCCCAGCTACTTGGGAGGCAGAGGCAAGAGACTCGCTTGAGCCCAGGAATTGGAGGTTGCTGTGAGCTGTGATGCCACGGTACTCCATCCAGGGTGACAGCTTGAGGCTCTGTCTCAAAAATAAAATAAAAGTGGGTCCTGTCCATTCATTAGAGGTGTATGATAAGCTAATGGCTTACGATTCAAGACCCTTCACTAGCACTTGTCCCTTTTCCAAATTATACCTAACTTTGTATTTGCAATGTGTATGCTTTTTATTAAAGAGAATCCCTAAAAATTGTATAAGCTTCATGCCCTATAAAACTGACCAGGTGAGGTGGTCATAACTCTGGGGACCCCCCTCCCCCTGCCATGGGCTGTGAGCCCTGCTCGTCCACCCAACCTTCTGGGCCCTAACGTCCTTATCTGTAAAAGGAGGGGATAACATGGCCCCCTTTTCTTAAGTTCCCTTTTCCTTTATTCTCAGTGACATTCATACTGATAAAGTAAAATGCTGCTGTCATTGGGCAAGCCACTCAACACTCAGGTCCTTGGACACCCACTGCAGGAGATCACATCCCTGGGCTTGTTCCCTGATGCACTGAGCAAAGGGGACTGGGCCAGAGGATGTCTGAGGACCCCTCTGCCTCTCGACAAGTTTGGTTTCATCTCCCACTCTTGTCGGTGCTACTTCCTCAGTCACTATTGCCCTGAAACTTGTCCAGGCTTCCTCTTACCACACCAGGCTGATTTAGGTGAGCCAATGAATTGGGGAGGGAGAGAGAGAGAGAGAGAGAGAGAGAGAGAGAGAGAGAGAGACCAAGCACAAGGGAGGAAGGGACAGAGAAGGGACAGCAGGAAACCAGGCAGTGCTGGGACACCATGCAGGGAGACAGGGAGCGGGGTCAGAGATGGGTCACTCCCTGGATCCCAGGCGGCCTTGGGACCTGGAAACACCTCCTCCCACACTTGGGTCAGACGCAGTGGTGTTGGTGAGGCACCTGCTCCCTGAGTCTACGGTGGATTTTTCCTAGGGGTGATTTGCTCAGGTCATCTGGGCGTCGGCCCCCGGGGGGGGGGGCGGCGGCCGCCCCCCCGCCGC
>CAUYRH010000116.1:0-24743 GCA_963574655.1 Perodicticus potto
TGAGTCCAAGCACTTCTGCAAAGACCTGACACTTCCTGCCCTTTTTTTCCCCTCGCCTGTAAAATGGGAACATTAAAATTCCCTCCGGCAGGCTCAGTGCCTGTGGCTCAACGGGCTAAGGCACCAGCCACGTACACCTGAGCTGGCGGGTTCGAATCCAGCCCGGGCCCGCCAAACAACAATGACGGCTGCAACCAAAAAAAAATGGCCTGGGCCGGGCGTTGTGGCGGGCACCTGTGGTCCCAGCTACTTGGGAGACAGAGGCAGGAGACTCGCTTGAGCCCAGGAATTGGAGGTTGCTGTGAGCTGTGATGCCACAGCACTCTATCCAAGGTGACAGCTTGAGGCTCTGTCTAAAAAAAAAAAAAAAAAGTCCCTCTGGCAGAATACAGCTGTAAGAATGGGGGAAATACTCCATGTGGAGCCCTTAGCACAGGGTCTGCCACAACAGAAGCACTCTCTACTTGCCTGCTGCTGGGTGTGGGGGACTCTGATGTCTTTCTTATTTATTTATTTATTTATTTAGAGACAGCATCTCACTCTGTTGCAAGTGACCAGTGCCATGGGGTCATAGCTCACAGCAACCTCAAATTGCTGGGTTCAAATGATCCTTCTGCCTCAGCCTCCTGAATAGCTGGGACCACAGGCACACACCTCTGGGGACTGCCATTTCTGAGCCTTCATTCATGCTGTCCCCTTGTCCTCTTGCAATGACACTAGTCTACATCTGTTTGCTCATTCATTTGTTCACATATTCATCCAGCAAACATGAGCACTTTCTCTAGGCCCAGCTCTGGAAACTAAGGAATAAACAACAAATAAGACTCGGTCCTTGCCCTAGGGAGCTCCCAGATTTGGGGATCCCCTATTGCCTCTCAACATCTCACAATCCAAACCAGACACCTGTCAAATGCCAGGATGCCTTTCCTGGTCCCCATGTGCCCCATGTATTGGCCCTCCCTGGCCTTGGGACGGGTCACTCGGGCAGAGGCCTCTGCACCCCAGCCTTAGCCAGCCTGAGTTGCTTGCTCTCTAGAAAGGCCAGGTGAATGGAGCAGGACAGGTTTGTACACAGACAAAAATGCAGGAATGAAGAGGGAACTTTTGCAAGACAGGGATGAGCAAGAGGTGAGGTTTTCAAAACTCTACTACAATGTACATCTTTTGCCCTGAGGGGCATGCTGGATGCCTGCTCTTAGGCCCCTGGGCCTTGACACTTGCTTGTTGAGGGTTGGTTGATGGGGACACAGTCTGGGGGCCCCCATCCTCCTTCCTCATCACACTAGGTGAGGCCCCCATGGGCTCATGACTCAGGAGGACTTCGTGCTTGCCTGCCTGCCTGCCTGCCTGCCCTCTGGCCCTCTGAGTCAGGCTCTGACCAGCTGGGAGTGGCAGCACCTTAGCAGTGGGTTAGCGCTGTCCTCCAGGATACCCGGGAAGCTGTGGGGTAGGAGTGGGTGGTAGCATAAAGTGGGTCCCAGAGTGGGCAGCTAGGGAAGATGGAGAAGTCATGATGGCCTTGAGGTACAACTGCCCTGGACTCCAGCCCCACTGTCATTCCCTCCACAAAGAGAAACCAATAGGAATAGACAAAGGCGTCACCTCCCTGCCCAGGACCCCTTCCTCAGTCCCTTTGCCTGGTGGGGGACAGTGTGACCTGGTGACTAGGAGCACTAGCTTTGGGATTAGATGTACCTGGCTTAGGATCTGGCTCTGGCACTCATCAGCCTTGTGACCTTGGGACAGTCCTCTCACTGGTTAAAGAAGAAGTGTCAGCTCATGTGGGTGTGGGTAGAAGGGAGGATGGACAGGCAGATGAGGTCCCAGCATAAATGCCCATCACTTAGAAAGCAGGTTGCCCGGAGTGGTGTCCACACCAGCGCCTATCCGTCTCTCCAGGTGCTGCCACCTTCCCCAGCCCCTCCCAGCTTCCAACCTTTGCCCTGGGGCAGGGTCCTACTTCACCGAGATATCTGAGCTTCCAGCCTGACCACCCACAGGACCCTGCTACATAACCCTTCCTGATCTTGGCTGCAGAGTGGCCTGCCACAAAGCTCTTGGGAGACACGTGTCAGTGCTCTGCAAATGCCTGTGGTGATGACACCATCACCCACCCCCTCTTAGGATCTCCCGTGCAGGCCCTTTACTGGCACCATCTCTGACCATTGCAACCTTGCAAAGTTGTTACAATCCCCATTTTCCTGATGATACCTAAAGAGGGGAAGTGACTTGCCCAAGATGACATACTGGATAGCTAGGTGGTGATGGACTCACATCCTCTCCTGAGGTCACCAACTGCATTCCTGGTGCCAGAAGTGAGCAGGAAAGGGGCTAAGTTGCCCTTTTGGCTTATAAGTGCTACAACCACCCCCCTTCTCTGGTGACTCTGTCTCTACCTTTTTGACCCCCAGGCAGGGTTACCCTCTGTCCATGGGACACATAAGCACCTAATGTTATCTGTTAAGCTGTCCTCAGCTAGAAAGGCAGGGCTGTGTATGTGCTGGGCCAGGACAGAGAATGACTCAACCTGGGGTCTGCCCTCCTTGGGCTCACAGATGGAAAATGGACCATCACAGGACAGGGGTGCAGCTTGAGAGAAGGTGTCAGGGTATCCCCAAGTCAGACATCCATGGGAGTCTAATTATAACAAGAAGGACTCAGCTGGCTCTAATCAGCAGTGTCCTGCCACCTCCCATCCCTATCCTGGTGTGGGGGCTGCTGGGCTTTGCCCCTGGAGGAATGGTTATTGCCCCAAATGCCAACCAGCAGTGGGCAGGGGCTGGCGGGTCCCTCTTTGCCCTAGGAGCTCTCTCCACCTTGCTCCCCCTGCCCTGAACCTAAGGTTGAGCCACACCTTAAGTCCTCCAAATCCTCAGCCTGTTCTCTGCCTATAGCAAAGGGAGATGGGACCCTAAGCCTCCTAGTTGCTGGCTCCCTGGGCTTCAAGGGCTGCCTAGAGAAAGAGTCTCAGGGAGGAGGCTGAGTCCAGTAGGCATAACCCTGGGGGCTATGGAGAGGGCCCTGGTGGGAGGAAGGGAGACCAGGGCTCTGGATCACACTGCTACCCCTGGGCCATGTGCCCCATGGCAAGACTCTGAATCTCTGGCCTCAGTTTTCCCATTTGCAAAATAAAGCCTTCCCAGCTCTTGGACACATGTTTCTTCAAGAGAAGAGTAGCCCAGCCCCTGTAGTCCCAGCTACTTAGGAGGCTGAAGCAAGAGGATCTCTGGAACCCAGGAGTTGGAGGTTGCAGTGAGCTATGATGACTCCACTGCACTTTGCCCAAGGTGACAAAGCAAAATTCTATCTCAAAAAAAAAAAAAAAAGAAGTGACTTCTCTTATTTCAGGAAAGCTGGAGCCTCCAAATGGGGGAAGATCCTAGACAAGGCCAATTCATCCCCCTGGTGACACCCATGCCTTCCTTTCCCCTGGCTGCCCCAGCATGTCCTTCAAAATATATATTTCAACAACTGCAAGAAACCCATTTCTACATCATGTCTTCTCTGAAACTGGGATAGGTGTCACCACCAAGGATGTTCCTATCAAGGATGCCTCAGCTAGTAGTAAGGCACTCCCCTCCAAGTCTCAAGCCATCAGGTGCCCCCCACAGGGCCCCTAGTGGCCTGGCCTCTTGATGAGGTTTTCCCTGGGTGCCATAATTGTTAAGTTCCCATTGGCAATATCTGGGGCCCAGAAACATGTCCCACCCAACTTTAAAAAGTGTGTGACTTGGCTGGGCGTGGTGGCTCACTTTGTAATCCTAGCATTCTGGGAGGCCAAGGTGGGTGGATTGCCTGAGCTCACGGGTTCAAGACCAGCCTGAGCAAGAGCGAGACCCCGTCTCTATTAAAAATAGAAAAACTGAAGCAAGAGGATCGCTTGAGAACCTCCAACTTCCAAGAGTTGGAGGTTGCTGTGAGCTATCACATCACGGCACTATATCCAGAGTGACAGCTTGAGACTCTGTCTCAAAAAAATTAAAAAAAAAGTGTGTAACTGGTCAAAGGAGGTGACGTCACCTCCCTGAACTAAAAACAAGAGTGGCTCGATGTTGCCACAGTGGGAAACATACAGGCCAGGCCCAGCACTGTTCCCAGACTTCCCAGAGCCTGCACAGCCCCTGGGGTAGGAGGATGCTGGGATAGGAAAGGCAGAAGATACCAGAAGCAAACCCACAGACTCCCAGGACAACTGGGCTGAGGGGTGACAGAGTAGGGTAATCCAGCCCTCACCCCTGGCCAGTCAGTGGGCAAGTCAGGCAAGGACGAATAGCATGCCCAGAGCACCGAGGACATGTCAGTATCACACTTGAGCTGTGTCAGCCCTTCCTTTTTTTTTTTTTTGAGATAGAATCTCACTTTGTCACCCTTGGTAGAGTGCCATGCATCATAGTTCACAGCAACCTCAAACTTCTGGGCTCAAGCAATTCTCTTGCCTCAGCCTCCCAAGTAGCTGGGACTACAGGTGCTTGCCACAACACCCAGCTATTTTTAAATGCAGAGGAAGGAATATAGCTTCTCAAACTTTATTTTATTCATTTATTATTATTATTATTTTTGGGTTGCAGTCATCATTGTTGTTTGGCGGGCCCAGGCTGGATTCGAACCCAGCAGCTCAGGTGTATGTGGCTGGCACCTTAGCCACTTGAGCCACAAGGCACCAGGCCCGCCCAGCTATTTTTTTAAGTGTTTTTTTTTTTTGTAGAGACAGAGTCTCACTTTATCGCCCTTGGTGGAGTGCCATGGCGTCACACAGCTCACAGCAACCTCCAACTCCTGGGCTTAGGCGATTCTCTTGCCTCAGCCTCCCAAATAGCTGGGACTACAGGCGCCTGCCACAACGCCTGGCTATTTTTTTGTTTTTGGCAGTTTGGCCGAGGCCAGGTTTGAACCCACCACCTCTCGGTATATGGGGCCGGCACCCTACTCGCTGAGACACAGGTGCCGCCCTTGCCCAGCTATTTTTAGAGACAAGGTCTCACTCTGGCTCAGGCTGGTCTCGAACCTGTGAGCTTAGGCAATCCACCTGCTTCGGCCTCCCAAGTGCTGGGATTACAGGTGTGAGCCACCGTGCCGGGCCTTTGTCAGCCCTTCCTGAACTCTACCTCACCACCACCTAGGACCTCTACCCCTCCAAGTTGCTGAGAGGAAACTGAGGCTCAGAGAAGCTAAGCAAGTTGCTAAAGGGCTCAAGATCCATTAGGGGAGAGTGAAGGTGCCACCCAGCCATTTTCAGCCAGACCTGGGGCTCTTACCCCGCAGGGCAGGGCCCATGGGATATGCATGGAGCTGCCAGAGCTGGGGAAGAGCGAAGCTATTTCCTAAGAATGACATGTACCAGCGTTCCCTGAGTCCTTCCTGTGGGTGGGCTGTGGGCCGAAAGTCAGAGGGCTGTAAAGGCAGTTACAGTGACCCTGTGAGTTGGGCACTATCATTATTCCCGTTATGCACCTACCACAGGTGCAGAGAGGTTAGGTAACTTGGCCAAGGGCACAGCAAAGAGTGGCAAAGCCATAATTTGAGCTCAGGCAGTCTGGCTCCAAAGCTTTCAGTCCCTGTCCCCCAAGCTCTGCCACCGTTGTGTCTTGACATGCTAAGGACCCAGTTTGCCTAATGCCATCCTTGTGACACCTCTCCCTGCTAGATGCCATTCCTCCCACTTTACGGATGGCATCCCTGAGCCCTGAGCCCAGCGGCAGAGGGAGAAGAACTCTGCCCTTGACCCCAGGCCCTGCTAGGAGACCCCCTGGACGCCCGGGCGGGCACAGAAGACCCCGCACTCCCCAGTCTCCGAGCCTCGCCGGGTGCCTGTCGAGTCTGATGACACCGGTACTCACCTCGGGGAAGGCCCCATCGGCGAAGACCATCAGCAGCGACGTCTTCCCGCAGCCGCCGTCGCCCACCAGGACCACCTTGGCGGACCGCGCGCCCGGCGGCGCGTCCTCGCCCTCCGCCTGGGCCGCCTTCATCCCGGGCGGGCGGCTGCGGCGCGGGTCGGCGGCCTGGGGGAGGCGGGCGAGAGGAATGTGGAAGGGGCGGGGCGGCGGGAGGAAGTGCGGGCGGGCGGGCGCCCCGCCGGGCCCCGGTGAGCGGCCGAGCCCGGACCGGGCGGCGCGGGCGGCGGGCTGGGCCCTTCCCTGCAGCCCCGTCCGGGCGCCAGAGAAACGCTTGCTGAGCCCCCGAGGCGGCGGGACGGCTGGAGGGGGAAGTAGTTGGACAGTGACAGTGGCCCACGGCCCCTGGGAGGAAGGAGGTGGGAGGCACCGTGTTGGCTTTCCCACCCTGGTGGGGTCAGGAGCTAGGTCCTCGATTCCCTTGGCTGAATGGATGAATAAACGCGTATCCCCGGGGCTCTGGAGACAGCCACTCAGTCTTCCCTCCAGGCATTTGGGGGGGGATCTAGGGGGTGTGACCTGGGCATGCCCTTATGGGTTGCTCATTGGCAAGCCCTCCCCCCGGCACCAGGAACTTTGCCACAGGGGAGTGACCACCTGCCTCACCCAGCTGGGGCACGATCTACGGAAAGCTACAGAAGCTTCCATCTGTAAAGTGCTTAGAACAGGGCCTGGCCCATGGTCAGCACCACGTTTGAGTAGCTCCTATTATTTAACCATCATATGGCCCCCACCCCACCCTCACCCTAGTGTCAAGGACCTGGGGACCCTGAACTGTTGAAGACAGAGTCCCTGCCTGGAGAAGCCCACAGTCTAGAACAGGAGACAGCCAGGACATCACTGTGACAGGTAGGGATAGGAGAAAAGGGGCTTCTCCCCAGGTTGGGGAGTCAGGAAACCCTTACAAGGGAGGGGTCAGAGTTTTAAGGAAAAAGTGAGACATTGTCAGTTGGGAAGGGAAAAAGATATTCCAAATGAGGGAACAGCAAAGGTATGGAGGCCAGACTCAGGGGACTGCTGCCCCATCCCCGCAGGAGCGCGAGACTTGGTTGGGGGACTGGTGCTTGGGTAGTATAGGGTTTCAGATGCTAGCAATAAACCCAACACTGAACTGGAAACTCATTGTCACCTGACCGCCCCACCCTTCTTAGTGGACAGGCTTTAAATCTTTTAAAAATGACCACAAAATCTCCCCAAATCTTAGGATTGAACTTTTCCATTGAAGTTTAATGGAGCAGGGGGCAGAATCTCTTGGGTCCCCACTCCCTCCCTCCACCCCAATGTTGGTCATGATATCCTCCATGAAGTTCAATTCAAAGCCAGACAAGTGAAAAAGCACCTTAACCCCCTTTGAATCTCACTGTGGCCCAAAGAGGAAGCCAAAGCAGGAGAGGCCCACTCCCTGGGCTCCTGGTACAAGCTCAGCCTCAGGGCTGTGGGTGACAGGCTGAATGGCGCCTCCCCTGGATGGAGGGAGCCTCCCCAGGACACATCCACCTTTCAGGTGTCCCTTCCCTGAAACTGCCATTGGGCTGGGCAGTGACTTGGTACCGGTCTGGTGGCAAAGCAACTGAGCAGGGCTCTCCGCCCCAAGGAGTGGTAGGGATCATCCCTTGCTGATCAGCTGTCAGCCTTTCCATCCCCACTGATGCTGTCATCAGGCCTTGGGTAGCAAGGCTGGGAGGCAGGTGGGGCCGGTCTGGGGGTGGAGGGAACTGGGAGTCAAGCAGAGGCGTTTGGCCTTGGTTGCTATAGGGATAATCACTCTAATGACACACTTGATATCTGTCATGCTTTGCAGTTTCACTGAACATTTCCTAATAATAACAGCACCCATTAATGGATTGCAAACCCTGTGTGGGCACTGGCCCTTAGGGGGTAGGGACAACTAGTTCCATTTTAGAGATGAAGAACTTGACCCAGAGAGGTTAAGTTCTGCCTAATATCCACAGCTAGTAAGAGACAGAGCTAGAATTTAGACCCAGATGAGACCCCCAAGCCAATCATACCTCATGTTGATTATTCCAGAATAGATGATCTATTTCCCCCTGTTTTGACAGATCTGGGAGCTGAGCCTCAGAGAGAGGCGGTGGTTTGTTGTAGGCCACCAAGATACAGAGCCAGGATTTGTCTCCTGATGTCAAGCTTCAGCCTCACCCCCACCCTATGCTTATGCTCCTGGAAGAGGGAGATTAGTCACTGGGCCAGGGAATCTGCCCTTGTCGGCAGGGAATTTCCCTGAATCTCAGGCATTGCAGGGCCCTGGACCATACTGTTTTCCTGGAGTTTATTTTTGGAGTGGTGGCCCAGGTCACAGAGTCTGCCTGGCCAGGGTACTGTTTACTATTTTATTGTTTACTGTGGCTTCTCTTGACTTCTGGCCTGTGGGTGACTGAGTCCCCTCAAGGCCCCAACAATCCTAAACCCAGAGTCCTTTGGGAACCCTGCCCAGTTGGTTACTGACCTGCAGACCCAGAACAGCAGCGGTGGCCAGGTCAGCCCTTGGTCTGACATGTTGTCTCCTCCTTGGGATATATGTGGCCAGATAGGATCTGTCATTGCCCAGCTAAGCAACGGACGCCTCAAGGGTAGACACCAAGGCTGACCCATTGCTGTATCCCTAGAAAGGAGTGCCTGTCCCAGACTGGCACCCAGCTGTGGCCCAGGATGTTATGTTCAGTTGGCTGCCTGGCTGAACAAACAAGGGCAGGAAGGGAAGGAAAAGGACAGAATGAGGGAGAGGGGAAGGAAAGAAGGTGAGCAGACGGGCTGGCTCACAAGAATACACAAACCGAAGAAATGAACGAAGGAATGAAAGCTTAGGTGGATGAGTAAAGGCAACACATGAACCAAGAATGGGGGGGGGTGTCTTTGGACAGGCAACCAGTCTCCAGGCTTCACCTGGTTCACAGGACTCCCTGGGCCTGGGTCTCTCTGCCCCATTTTCTGGCACCCCACCCCCATCTGGAGGGACCAGGCTATTTTCTGCTGCCCTCCTGTGGCTGCTATGCTCCCTGCACTGTCATTACTTTGGGCTGCCTGATGGGCTTGGGGTTCCTGGCTTGGGGATGTGGGGTGTTAGTGCATGGCTGGATGAGGGGGAAGTGCATGCCAGGGGCAGAGCCTCAGAGGTTCCAGTTCGGCCCCTTGCTTTTCCGTGACTGGGTGCATGAGCACAGTGTGTAGTTCCCAAGGACTTTTCTTCTTTGTGCCTCCCTGCTACCTTCCCCTCACTGTCACCCTGAACACTAGATCTCAGGGGCCCTTGTCCTCAGCCTGAACTTCTCCGTCCAAAGCCTTTACTGCGTACCTTTGTGCCAGACACTTGGCGTGTGTCATTTCATTCCACCTGATGAAGTATGTACAATTCTTACCTTCTTCTGACGAATGAGGAAACTGAGGCCCAAAGAGGACAGAAAGTTTGTCCAAGGTCCCACAGCAAGTACATGGTAGGTCTGGGATTGGAACCTAGGAAGCTGGGCTGTAGAGCGCATACACACAGAAGGCCCCAAAATGAGAGGAGTAGGGGCCTTTACATACCATCTTGTCTAACACTCCCATTCTTCAGATGGGGAAACTGAGGCTCTGAGAGGAGAAGGAACTTGTCACACAGCAAGTAAGCAGTAGACTCAGGTCTGTACCAGGCAGAACCCAGAGGGCCTCTTCTTGCAATTTTCTTCTGTCTCAAGCCCTACTGCTATCCATCTGGTGCCCAGGGTTGTGGGGACATGGCTTCCTGCCCCTGTCTCCTCTCCTTGCTTCACCATTATTGATATTTACAGTGGCACAGGAAGGTAGACAATGACGTGGGAGTGAGTAGAGTGAGGGAGCACTGTGGCACTTAGTTAGCCTTTTGGGTTGTCCCTTCTGGCGTCTGCAGATGTGGACAGCCACAGGCAGGAGGGGAAGTGCAGTTTGGAGCTGCCGTCTACTGTGGGTGCTAGAGCACTGCGTCCTCTTTCCGTCACATGCAGACCTGGCCCAAGCAACGCTGCTTGTCAGGTCAGAGACTGCCACACTCTTTCTCTTGGGTGGGCTCCTAAACAGAGGGCACTTGGGGCCCTGGAGGCAGGACCCTGGGCCCACGTTGGAGAAGAGGAGATGAAGGGGCAGGAAGGGATGGGGGCCTGAAGAGCGGGGGTCAGAGAAGGGAGGGAGACAGTTTGGAAGGGTGACAAGGTGGACGGAAGAGAGCTTCTCTCAGCTCCACCATCTTGACTGCTCTCTGGGAGAGCACCTTGGTTTGCGTCCTGCTGAATGAACCTCAAGCCTAAAGGTAGCTCAGAGGCCTCCCACCTGTCCTGCCTGCTCCTCGACCAGGAGCAGTGCTTGCTGATGTCCCTCCCTGTCACCTCCAAAGCTCCTTAGAACAACCCTCCTTTCCTTTACATCTGTTCCTGCTCAGACCCCCTTGGTGGCTCCCCACTGCCAGCAGGACCTTCTGTCTCAGCTTGGGCATGGGAAGCCTCCATAGTCCCACCCCACTGGCCTCCTAGGCCTCAGCCCAGATACATGCATTTGCTCAAGCTTTTTTTGTTTTAAAGAGACAGGGTGTTACTCTGTCCCTAGGCTAGAGAGTAGTGGCACAATCTTAGCTCACTGTAACTTTGAACTCAAGCAAACCTCTTGCCTCAGCTTCCAGAGTAATTAGGACTACAGGTGCGCACCACCACACCAGGCTAATTTTGAAATTTTTTTGTAGAGATGGGGATCTCACTATATTGCCCTGGCTGGTCTTGAACTCTTAGCCTCAACCAATCCTCCTGGCTTGGCCTCGCAAGGTGCTGGGATTATAGGTGTGAGCCACCACTCCTGGCCTGCTCAGACAGTCTGAGGCCTCTCTCCCTTCTCCCCATGTATAGTCCCCCTGTCCTGCAAAGGAAGCTCTCATGCTTCTACCTCCTCCAGGAAGCCTTCCCTGGTCTCTGCCCTTTTCATGGGCTCCTGCAACTTCCTGTCTTGTTGGTTACCTCTGTCTGCCCAGCTGGAGGGACAGAATAGGTCTTCAGAGTCAGCCCCTGTGGTGGGTAGGGCTGGGAACTTTCACCTAGGTCGTCCTTGTCCACACTTTGTGGACAGGGGAAGGGAAGGGCTCCAGCAGCCTAGAGCCGTGGGGTTTTTCTGCTGCCACTCAGCCCCACCTCTGAGCACGGGGAAGGGGGCAGTGTTGCCTAGCACTAGAGAGCATGGCTCTGGAGCCAGACAGCCGAGCCTGGATCCCAGCTCTGACTTCCTGGCTGACTGGTCTTGGGCTAGTTACCCAACCTCTGCGAGCTCGTTTCCATACCTGCAAAAAGGGAACAGCAACGGAACCTACTTGTAAGTGTGGTAGGCTTGCAAGCGGAACACCAGCGCCCCCTGACTACGTGAGGCCCTTCTCCCCTCTAGTTTCTCTTTCGGCTCCCTTCTGCCACCCCAGCTCCCACCACCCCTTGCTGTGCTCTGGCATGATTTATAAACTGGCCAAGTTGTTGCCCACTGCTGCCCTTTCGTGTGTTCTGTTCTCTATACCAGGAAGGCTTTCCTGCTGTATTCATCTGATGTTCTCCCCCAGGCCCTGCAGACTCCACTGAATGTCACCACCAGGAAGCCTTCCTTGATATTCCCTCTCACCAACCTCCCTGGCCAGCACTGGCTCGGGGCCCCCTTCTGAGCTTCTCAAGAAGGCTGATGGTCTCGGTTCTTAACCTCACTGCCCTCTGAGCACCCTGCAGCAGAGGAGTGATGGTGCACAGTAGCCCCCATGAGGCCTGCGTCCCTGATTCCTAGAGAAGAGACAAAGGTGATTTGGGGTTGAGCAGGGCTCCCTGGAAGCCCCCTCTTCCTGCCCCAGCTTTATTTTGGTTCTAGAATCATTCCAGTCAGCATACTCAGGCCCCACCATGGCCGTCCTGGGTACACAGTCAACATGTCATGCAGATAGAGGGAGGGAAGAGGGGAGAGAGCAGGGGGCCTGCACTGCACGGCCACCAGGTTAGAAGGAGCCTGGGTCTCCCAGGAGGCAAAGACACATGTCCAGCCATGTGTCTCCTGGCCCTATGCTCCCCTCTTTCTTCTGGCCACAAGGTAAGGAGCCTGCCCTCAGGGCTGGGCTGTGGCTATATCAGGTGGGGAGAGCCACCATCTTGCCTCCATGACCACTCTGAGTCCCTGTCTCAGCCAACACCCCCGCCCTTCTGTCACTGGGGATAACTGGTTGGACTTGGGTCTCCATAGCTCACCAGGGCCAGGGAGCAAGAAAGCCAGCCTGAGAGCCCATGCCCTCACCTGTGGGGGCCCCATTCCTCTGACGGGGCAGGTGTACCCACCCTCGGTCGTGAAGGGTGTGAAGCTGCCACTTCTCTTGGGACTGCCTTTGGCGGACAAGAGCTGCCTTAGCTGGCAACACCTGGGAAGGTGCGTCCACCCTCACTCCAGGTGGGGCTGGGGCAGTAGCCAAAGTTGGCCTCCCATGGGGGTAGCAGGCCAGCCCCTCTGCATGTGGGCAGTCCCCCTGGGTGCTACTTGTACTCCAGAGCTCCCGAGTGATCTATCTGGTGGAGGCTGGGCATCCCCGAAGCCACAATGCACTTGGCTTTTTCCCCCTGGCCTGAGCTTCCCTTTCTCTGCGAGCTCCTCCCCCAGTCAGCCACTTGCCCAAGAATCCCCATCTCAGATTTTGCTTCAGGGACTTTAACTTAGACACCCTATATCCTGGGGGTTGGAACCATGCTCCAGAGCCACCTCTTCCTAGTTTGGAGTTCAGTCTTCTCAGGCTGTCCCTCAAGCTACCCGACCTCCCTGACTTCCCATCATGCCTCAGGAACCTGGATGGTGCCTCCTCACTGCCATGGCTCCAAGGCCCAGCCCAGGGCCTCCTTATCCACTGAGATCTCTGCCGTCCTACCTGTTCCACCACCCACCAGCCCCTGTTGGCTGAGGTAGCCTGGAGGGACCCATACCCACTTCTGGAGCTAATGCCTCGTCTGCACAGGACAGAGCACAAGAACCTAGGTCTGGTCCTTGCAATGACTGAGGTTCAGGAAGTAGGTTTCACAGACTTTTTCATGTGGTCTACGGGCTACTGCTTGGGCCTGATTTTCTGGTCTCTTCTCCTGCCTGGATCCACTGCAGCGGGCTGAGGACTTTGTGATGGGCAAGTTCACATCCCTTCTTAGGTTGGGCTCCTGCCCCTGTAAGCAGCCCTCCCTTTTCATGCCTCAGAGAGAGTCCCTGTGGCTGGACCACCTTTCAGCACTGAGCAGATCCCCTGGGGCTAAGGGTCTTATTTTCCTGATGTCCTAGAGGCTGGGTTTTTTTTTTTTTTTTGAGACAGAGTCTCATTCTGTCACCCTGTGTAGAATGCTGTGGCATCATCATAGTTCACAGCAACCTAAGTATTTTGGGCTCAAGCGATCCTCTTGCCTCAGCCTCCTACAAGTAGCTGGGTTTATAGGCGCCTGCCACAGTGCCTACTAAATTTTCTATTTTTAGTAGAGACAGGGTCTCGCTCTTTGTTGGCTGGTCTTGAACTCCTGAGTTCCTTAGCCTCCCAGAGTGCCAGGATTATAGGTGTTAGCCATTGCACCTGGCAATCTGGGGGCTGGGTTTTGTTTGTGTTACCCCTGCCAGTGCCTAGACCAATGCCTGGTCCCCCAAGACTCCTGGGTTCCAGTGCGTGGCCTAGCGTGCAGCTCACCTCTCAGGAAGAGCAGGGTAGGGGGCTTGAAATGGAGCTCAATAGGCCAGTGCCCAGGTGCCCTCCCTGGGTTCTGGCCCAGCCATAGCTGGCCTGCAGTGGGAGAAAACTCTGAGATCCTGGACATAGAGCCATATCTGCTCCAGTTTGGACAGAGGGACCGAGATGGCTCAAGAGGATTCCACCAGGTGCCCAGTGTTCATGGCCCCAGCTGGGCTGTGGAGAGGGTGTTGGACAGAGCTGAGTTCATGCCAGGCTGCAGGGGCTCTGCTGCTCCCCTAACCTGCCCTGGCTGCTAGTTTCGCCGGACAGCATGCCACATGGACACGGGTCTGCGCAGCGTGGCCAGCATCTGGTTCCAATGTGTGGTGCCCATGCCACTGGCAGATGGCCCGATGATGACGTGGCCCACGTTGTCCCCACGGCCGTCACTGCTGCTCTCAGCCACTGTCACGCGGAGAGACAGGTCCTGGGGAGGAGGCAACATGGGCACTAGTGACTAGGAGCAGCCAGGGGTCCCCCTTGGCTCATGGGTCCCAAGTCACTAACTTCTGGGCCCGAGTGGGACACAAAGTGCAGCTGGCAGATTCCTCACCTCTGATCTGGGAGGTGAGGAGATTTTTCCAAGGTCACCCAAGGAAATAATTGGTGGGCAAGGATCTCAACTAGATCCCCACAGCCTTCTCTGGCCACCTTGTGCCAGCACTGCACTGCCAGCATCCCAGTGCTGGCCTCACCAGTTCCTTGCTGCATCACCTTAAGCAGTGACTTGGGCTTTTGCTACCTCAGTTTCTCCATCTGTAAAATGGTGATGATAGTAACAGTTCCTATCATATAGGGCTGTTCCAAGAATGAGATGCCTTAAAATGTGTAGAATGATGCCCGCGCACAGGCAGAGCATCACAGGGGTCTGTCATTATTGCTAACATCATCGTCATGTTGCGCTCACAACTGAGGAAGGGAAGAACTTGAGAGCAAAGCCGTAAACATGAGCCTAGAACCCAGCCTGGGTTTGTCCTCCTGCCTTCCCCCATGGTCCCAAGAAGTCTCTCACTTATGGAGGCTGTGGAGTGGTGGCACTATGACCACCTGGGGGAGGTAGGGGACAGATGGGAAGCCTATCCCATGAGGGTGGCAGAGCAAGGCTATGATACCCAGGACCAGCCAGAGATGCTGGGATGTTTACCTGGGTTAGGAACACCGAGAGTCTGACAGAGTTCTGGGCTTTCAAATCCAGACAAGGTGCCCTGGGGAGGGAAGATCAGGTGGGTTCTCTATAGCCCCTGGACCATAGGGGCAAGTTTTAGCTCAAGGCGCAAAGGACTTTTTCACTGTCAGGAGTATCCAAGGATGGAGGGAGATAATGAAGGGAGGCAGTAAGATCCCCATCCTCTGAGGTATGTAAGCAGGGCCTAAGCCACATCATCTGCAGTCCCCCCACAAATGGTCTTTGATGTGCCTGCTGGGAGGGGGTCTCCCAGGGGCACAGCACCTTCTGAAAGCAATGGGGGGCTCAGAATGGCCTCTGTGATAGAGCCTCAGGAGATTTAGAGCCAGACTCTGGGCCCTTGGGTTACCCCAGCTCATCTTAGGGCCTCTGCAGTTCCCTCCACTGAGAACTTTCTTCCCCCAGAACTCAGCTGAGCTACCCCCACACACACCTGGCTGCTGAAGTCTGAGATGCGCCTGGTGGATTGGAACTGTCTGGGGACTTAACAGCCTATCCCTTGTGAGCAGTGCCTGTAACCCAGCACCCACCATAAGGCTGCCACCCAGTGGGCGCTCAATAAATGCTAGACAGGGGATAGCTTGAGATAAACCCTTATCATCTGCAGGAGCCCCGAGAAGTGAAGCTGCAGAGAGGGGGAGATGGAGTGGCCCCAGAATCCTGGGGTGACCTGGCCTCTCCCCTGTCCCACCCCCCTCACCTGGAGCACAATGGCTGGCACCGAGAAGATCATGGCTTCATTGAACACTGGGTTGGGGTCATCCCTCTTCACGGCCGTCTTTTTCTTGCTCATCTTCCTCCCATCCTGCAGCAGGTACACCTTGACGAAGGGGTCTGCAGGCAGGTGGGGGCACTGAGGGCCAATGCCACAATCGCCTGGCACAGACCTGCCCAATCCAGCTTGGCCCACTGGCTCCAAATGCCCCAAACCTCAGCTGATGTCATTGCCCCCTATAGTCCTGCCATTAGGTCTTCATCATTTCTCCCACTTTTCAGATGAGAAAACTAAGGCTCACGTGGCAAGTCAGGAGAGGCCTGGGCTGTGGACTCAGGCAGCCAGTCTCAGCCCACACACCCCCTCACGAGACGCTCTGGGGAGCTCAGCAGACCTACCACTTGTCATTCTATAAATGGTCTGAGCACAGACGTCAGCCCTGAGTCACTGGCACCAGCTCAGCAAAGCCTGACTCAACTGTGTGCAGCTCTTAAAGAATGAGCTGTCATCTGGCCGTCACCTACTGACCAGAGGGTGTCCTTGCTGAACCTGCCTGGAGCCAGGGTCCCCCTAGGCTTGCAACTCCCTGCTTTCAGTTACCCAGAGCATAGCTGCCTCCATGGGTTACCGCTTTGAGAGGAGCTAGAGTGTCCTGCAGACCAGTGTCAGGTCCTGCCTGGCACCCACCTTGACCAGGCATCCCTGGTCCCGTCTGGACCCTGGGATGCTGCCCTGTGTCTGAGAATGGAGACTCCAACATGAATTCCAGCTCTGAGAAGCAGGTGCCCCCCTTGGCTCCCTGCCCAGTGCTCCTGGCCCTGAGTGCTGCCTCCAGCTCTCAGATCCCCACCACCCTGGGCACCCCTATCACCCTAGGTCCCCTCATCAACCTGAACTCCATCACCCTAGCCCTTCATTACTTTGGGCCCCATCACTCTGGGTCCTGTCATCCCGGCTCCCCGTTATCCTGGGCCTCATCACCCTGGGCCCCATCACCTTGGTCCCTGTCACTCTAGGCCCCTATCACCCTGCCTTCACAGGAGCTCCCTGCCACCCTCTAGAGTTTCCAACTATCCCCAGCTGGATTAATCTTCCCACTGTGCATGGGTTCTGAACTCAGCCAAAGCCATGTGGGACCTTGGTGTCCCACAACTGCTGATGCCTCCAGCTGCCCACAGCATAGCATCTGGGTCACAGCTTCCACAGAGTCAACTGGAGGAACCACACAGCCTTCAGAGCCTTACCTGCTGTGGTCTTGTTGTTGGTCCAGATGAGATTCTTGGCCTTCACCACGACCACGGTGAGGCGCTCAGCTGTAGGGAGGTAGCTGAGGGACAGCAAGATCTCGCCCACCGCGTCAGCAGCCTAGAGGACAGGTGGGTGGCTCAGATGGCTTCTCCCCCCAGGACTTGAGGGGTCCAGGGAAGGTCTCAATTGCCAGGAAAAGGCAGAAGCTTCCTTTTCCATAGAGGAGTGACTGTTCTTAGGGTTCCTTGCATGAGGGCAACGGACTGGCAGGATTGAGAAGGGGACACCTCCCCTTGTCCCCCATGCTGCACAGACTAGGCACCACCTCTCTCTTCTCCTGGATGGGAGCTATGCCTTATGAAGAGGGCCAGGGGCTCCCTGTCGAATGTAGCAATCAAATTCAGATTTGTTCCCTCATTCTAGGCCCTAAGCCCAGTCGTGGTAGCAGTACATATGACTTAAGCAGCAATGCTGTTCAGTGAGCACGCCCACACTTATAAAAGTAAACTACAGCCTGGCCTCTGTCTGACATGATCCCTGTTAGGGCTGGAGAAGTGCTTCCCTAACAGAAGCTCTGCAGGAGTAGAACATCTGAAAGTTGGTGGTAAGAGCAGTGGATGAGCTGTAAACAGTGGTCAGGAGGATTTTTGTCATTTTCCTACAGTTAGAAGAACCTCCTCAAGTGTGGCTCAGGGCTCTGCTCTCCCAACAATCAGGGTTCAGGCTGTTGCACAGGACGAAGGAGAATGTGTGTGTGTTTTCTATAGGGGTAGACGGGCACGCCAAAGCAGGCCAGACTCACCTTGTTCTGGTCCTGTAAGTACAGCCAGCCACTGAAGGGCTGCAGTGGGAGGTCGAGCACAGAGAGCTTCAGCTCCACCACCCCCGTGCTGACATTGCGCTCATCCTCATCAATGCCAAACACGGAAAATCGTAGGCTCTTCTCCTCTAGGGCTGCAGGATCCAGGGGGAGGGAGAACTTCTCGTCGAAGAAGATGGAGTAGGCATTCCTCTGGATCTGCAGAGAAAAAGGGCTATGGAGGGAGCGCCGAAGCTGGACAGGCGGCGGCCAGGGGCCTGGGAGGCCACAGCAGGGAGAGACCACCAGGCAGGGAATCCAGAGACTGGGGGAGAGTCCTGGCTCTGTTGTCCCAACAATCTCAAGGGAAATCTTCCCTTTGGTGGCTCAGGCTTGAAGGTTTAAAAGCCCCCTTTCCTCTCCTCAGTGGCAGCATTGAAGCTTCCACAGTCTGATCCCAGCTAACCTCCACTCGCCTGTTGTGTGCTGGCTGAGCTGAGCTCTCTCTCTCTTGCATCTGCTCAAGTCCAGACCTGGGATGAGCCTGTGGTGGGGGTGAGATAGTTGTCTGTTGAGGTCAAAAGCCATTCTGTCCCAGCCCACTGCAGAACCCGGCACTGGGACTGCCTGAATGCCACAGGAGGGATGGATGGATGGAGGGAGGGACCAGGCAAGGCTGTGCAGACTCCATTTCCAAGTCCAATCCTGCCTGGTGGGCGCCCCTGGCCTCCTCCCAGGAAGCTGTGGGCAGCCCCTTTGGGAAGGTGCACCGGCGGGCACTGCTCTCCCTGCAGTGGGGGAACGCCTTAGTCACCGCCCAGCGATATTTAAAGAAAGGAGTTCTCGTCCCTGGCACCATGCCTGAAGCTGGGGTGCTGCCCAGACTGGGGGCAGCACCCACTTGTGGGACTGGCCAGGTTGTGAAGCCGAGAAGCCTGCTTCCTGGGAAGAAATCCGCTAGCGCCTCCAGCCAACATGAACCATGCTCTTCTGTCACTGCTGGGCTCTGGGAAGTCTCTTCTTGCAGTGCTCCCTGGGAACCGTGCTTGTTATACAGTCCCTTGCTCTTCAAGGGCTCTTTGCCTCCACTGATAAAGCCCACCACCTCCTGACCTTGGGATTCAGGCTCCTGTGACCTTCAGCTCCATTTCTTCTTCCTCCAGTCAAGATACTGTCTGCTGCCAATAGGGGCTCACCCATCCTTCCTCAGAGTGCTGTGCTTTATGGGCACAAAGGTAGAGAAGGATGGGATCCCTGGGTTCGAGTACGGCGTCTGCTGCTTACTTGCTGTGGCTATCTCCGAGCAAAGTGCTTTTCTGAGCCTGTTTCCTCTTTTGTAAGATGCCCTGACAGCCCACTCTACTGGGCTTAGGGGCTTGATGGGAGAATCAAAGAGGCCTTAGTTCTGAGAGTCGGGTTATCAGCATATGGCAGACTGTGTGGCTGCTGTCTGCCAATCTCCCTCCTCAAGGGATGTGTCCTGAACCACCCAGAGTCCTTTAGGCAGCCCAGGCCATGGGGAACACGGACCGGGCTCAACAGGGGCCCTCCGTGGTTCAGAGAGCCAACCGAGCACTTACTAAGGCCTGGGCAAAGGGCTTGATGTGCATGAACCCATCTCTTCCTCAATAATTATGACACCATTTGACAGACAGGGAACTGAGTCACATGGCCAGGAAGTGGTAGAAGTGTGGTTTGAACCCAGATAGTCAGGCCCCCAAGTCCTGCTCTTAACTGCCCACTGTACAGTCTTGTGGAAGCTGAGCCACCTCCTCCTGGTGCCCTACATACACAGGGTTGCTGTGTGGTTAGTTCTGGTGATTAGTTCTAGATCCCCCTCGAGTGATGGGGGCAGAGCAGGCAGGGTGGGGGAGGGAGGACAGTGCCCACCACTGAGGGCCAGCCAGGCAATTTTCAGCATGGTAAGTGACCAACACCAGTGGGTCTTCAAGGGATTGGAGGGCACTTGGTCCTTCACATCCTCCTGCTCCAGTGTGTGACCTCACCCATCTCAGAGCTCCTTGCCACAGTGTCTGGGTGCCTCCATTTGGCCCAGAGCTCTGCTGCTGGGCAGTGAGGCATGTCTCAGGTGAGCTTGGCTCCCTTTCAGCAAGGCTGTGCCCTCTGCCCCAGGAGCGGACCCCCACAGGCTACATCAGCAGGCTCCCTTATCCTCTGGCTTCCAGTGGGGTCAGACTGTGGGGTCACCAAAGAGAAACTGGAGGTCTAAGTGCTTATTACCTGAGCTCTTTCTCTGTAATGTGGCTGTGGGCTGACCATGTTCCTCTGATCAAAGGCCAAGCTCCTATCAAGGCAGCCCTCTCTACAGGCTGTAATCTCCTTCCTTCATCCCTTCAGACCCTGGGTTATATAGCAGGACAGTCCCTGCTATACTTGACCAGGACCTGTCATCCTCGAGGTCACATCACATTCCACCCATACCATCCTAAACAGTGCTGTTATTAAGCTCTCTCCAAATTAGCCAACTGGAGCATGCCAACCCTTTCTATCAGGACCTCATGTTGACCCAGGGACAGACATGGAAATGGTCACTTTCCACACACTATATTCCCATGGCAGGAAAGCTGAGAATCACACACAGGGGAGCTCCCAGGTGGAGGCCCCACATAGTCCCACGGCTCTTCCAGTGCTTCCCCAGATCCTGTGGGTCCACAGACCTGCCCACCTGGGCAGTGTCCAGCGAGCCCAGGCTCCCCTCCGCCCCGCCCCACTCACCCGGGAGATGCCGACAATTTGCTCATCGGGCAGCAGGCTGACGTGCATGAAGCAGGACTCGAAGCTGGCCTCCTCCCGCTCCAGCAGGTCCTTGCCCTGTAGCACAGCCACGTGCAGGGTGTGGGAGGTGGCATCGTAGTCCATGCTCACTTCCACCTGGCCCAGCGTGAAGTCCTGCCCAAAGGTGTTGCTCACAGACGAGATGGAGTTCAGGGAGTCAGCTGACTGGGACTTGCGGAGGGTCCCATAGGGGGCCAGGTCCAGCTCCCGGCCCATCAGCTCCAGAGGCCCCAGCTCACTGATGCTCTCGAAGGTGTCTTCAATGCTGAGGCTGCCTTTGCGGCTGGGTGGTCCCTGCGCGCTGGCACGCTGGGCGGTCCAGGCAGGTGCTCTCTGGGGGTGAGAAAAAGGGGCGTGAGAGCATCACAAGAGCCATAGGCCAGGTTGTTAGGAGACAGCAGAGACACAGTAAGTCCTAACCATTCACCATGGTCATTCTTCAGTTAGGAAGATCCTTGGTTTGTTTGTTTGTTTTTGTTTTGTTTTGAGACAGTCTCACTTTGCCATGATAGAATGCCATGGCATCATAGCTCACAGCAACCTCCAACTCTTGGGCTCACACAATCCTCTTGCCTCAGCCTCCCAAGTCACTGGGACTACAGGTGCCTGCCACAATCCCTGCACTGGCTATTTTTTTTACAGATAGGGTCTCACTCTTGGTCTGGCCAGTCTTAAGCTCCTGAGTTCCAGCAATCCACTTCCCTCGGCCTCCCAGAGTGTTGGGATTATAGGTGTGGCCACCACACCTGACAGGAAGATCCTTCTTTTTTTTTCTGTTTTTGGCCGGGGCTGGGTTTGAACCTGCCACCTCCAGCATATGGGGCTGGCGCCCTACTCCTTTGAGCCACAGGTGCCACCCAAGATCCTTCTTTAATGTTATTTCATGTCACCTATTTTTCTCTCCTTAACCAGAATGTAAGAAAGCTTTTTTTCCTCAAAGCGATTATTTGGAGGAACAGAATACCATACATAAAGATGTCAAATTCTGTGATAAGAAGAAAATTAGTTAGCAGTCTGAGTGTTCAGTATAGCGGAGTGGGGAAGAATCCCAGGGTGCAGCCACCCACTAGATGATCCAGCAGCCTCTAGGGAAGCTTATGATGCAGAAAGCTTTCATATTGGGTAACACCTGTCCAGGTACTCGAATTTTTCTTTTCCCTAAATTAATGTTGGGATTTATAATTCTAGCACTCGGGGAGGCTGAGGTGGGAGAATGGCTTGAGCTCAGGAGTGCAAGATCAGTCTGAGCAATAGTGAGATCCTGTTTTTATTAAAATAAAAAAAATTAGGTCAGGTGAGGTGGCTCACGCTTGTAATGCTAGCACTCTGGGAGGCTGAGGCAGGTGGATTGCCTGAGCTTGTGAATTCAAGACCAGCCTGAGCAAGAGCAAGACCTCATCTCTAAAAAAATAGCCAGGCCTTGTGGCGGGTACCTATAGTCCCAGCTACTTGGGAGGCTAAAGCAAGAGGATCGCTTCTGCTCAAGAGTTTGAGGTTGCTGTGAGCTATGACAACATAGCACTCTACCGAAGGCAATAAAGTGAGACTCTTTCTCAAAAAAAAAAAAAAAAATTAGCTGAGAATTGTGGCAGGCACCTGTAGTGCCAGCTACTTTGGAGGCTGAGGTGGGAGGATTGCCTCAACCAAGGAGTTTTAGGCTGCAGTGAGCAAGGCTGACACCAAATATTCTAGCGTGGGTGCTGGAGTGAGACATTGTCTCAGAAAAAAAAAAAAAAAAAAGAAAAAGAAAGAAAATCCTTTATACCCTAAGCATCCTCCACATCTTCATTATTATAATTTTTAGCTCCACATAGCCTTAATTACCAATTTTTTTTTTTTTTGAAACAGAGTCTAACTATGTCGCCCTCAGTAGAGGGCTGTGACATCACAGCTCACAGCAATCTCAAACTCTTGGGCTTAAGTAATTCTCTTGCCTCAGCCTCCAAAGTAGCTGGGACTACAGGCACTCGCCACAATGCCCTGCTATTTTCTTGTTGCAGTTGTCATTGTTGTTTAGCTAGCCTGGGCCAGGCTTGAACCCACCAGCCTCAGTGCATGTGGCTGGCACTGTAACCACTGTGCTATGGGCACCGAGCCTATTACCAAAATTTTTGTTTTGTTTTATTTTATTTTTCATTAGCCTGGCTATTTTTTAGAGATGGAGTCTTGCTCTTGCGCAGGCTGGTCTCAAACATGTGAGCTCAAGCTATCCACCCGCCTTGGCCTCTCAGAGTGCTAGGAGCCTGCCCCCTTTTATTTTGTTTTTTTAGAGAGTGGGCTCACTCTGTTGCCCAGGCTTGAGTGCAGAGGCCCAATCATAGCGCATCATAATCTCAAATTCCTGGGTTCAAGTGATCTTCCTGCCTTAGCCTCCTAAGTAGCTGAGACTAGATGCATGCACTACCTCACCCATTTTTTTTTTTTAATTTTTTACTTTTTTGTAGTTTTTGGCCAGGGCTGGGTTTGAACCCACCACCTCCGGCATATGGGACTGGCACCCTATCCCTTTGAGCCACAGGCGCTGCCCTCTTTCTTTTTTTTTTTTTTTGAGTCTCACTATGTCACCCTTGGTAGAGTGCCATGGAGTCACAGCTCACAGCAACCTCAAACTCTTGGGCTTAAGCGATTCTCTTACCTCAGCTTCCCAAGTAGCTGGGACTACAGGTGCCTGCCACAACGCCCAGCTATTTTTTGCTGTTGTTGTTGTTGCAGTTGTCATTGTTGTTTAGCTGGCCGGGGCCGGGTTCAAACACGCCAACCTCGGTGTATGTGGCTGGCGCTGTAACCACCGTGCTAGAGGCGCCAATATTTTATTTTTTTATTTTATTTTATTTTATTATTTTATTTTATTTTATTTTAATTTAATTTAATTTCACTTCATTTCATTTTAATTTCATTTTATTTTATATTCCATTCCATTCCATTCCATTTCATTTTTTGAGACAGAGCCTCAAGCTGTCACCCTGGATAGAGTGCTGTGGCATCACAGCTCACAGCAACCTCCAGTTCCTGGGCTCAAGCGAGTCTCCTGCCTCCGCCTCCCAAGTAGCTGGGACCACAGGCACTCTCCACAATGCCTGGCCATTTTTTGGTTGCAGTCGTCATTGTTGTTTGGCGGGCCCAGGCTGGATTTGAACCCACCAGCTCAGGTGTATGTGGCTGGCACCTTAGCCCGTTGAGCCACAGGCGCTGGGCCCCATTTTATTTTTTTTGAGACAGAGTCTCAAGCTGTCACCCTGGGTAGAGTGCGGTGACATCATAGCTCACAGCAATCTCCAACTCAGGCTCAAGCGATCCTCTTGCCTCAGTTTTTCTATTTTTATTAGAGACGGGGTCTCACTCTTGCTCAGGCTGGTTTCAAACTTGTGAGGTCAAGCAATCCACCTGCCTCAGCCTCCCACAGTGCTAGGATTACAGGCGTGAGCCATGGCACCCAGCCCTCACCCATTTTTTTTTTTAAGAGACAGGGTCTTGCTATGGTGCCCAGGCTGGTCTCAAACTCCTTGCCTTAAGTGATCCTCCTGCCATGGCCTCCCAAAGTGATAGGATGACAGGTGTGAGTCACTGCACTTGGGCATTAACATACTTTTTAATAGCTCCCCAATTTCCATTGAGTGGATAACCATAATCTATTTTACTATTTCCCTCTTTTTGGACATTTGTATTGTTTGTAATTTTTCAGAAATACAAATAATGCAGCATTTAATAGTTTTAAAATCCTGGCTCAGCAATTGAACATGGTGGTGGGTATCCCAGCTACTTGGGAGGCTGAGCTGGGAGGATTACTTAAGCCGAAGAGTTTAAGACCAGCCTGGGCAATATATGGAGACCCATCTCTAAAATAGTATTTGAAAAATCTGGCTCAGCACCTGTGGCTCAGCGGGCTAAGGCGCCAGCCACGTACACCTGAGCTGGCAGGTTCGAATCCAGCCCAGACCCGCCAAACAACAATGATGGCTGCAACCAAAAAATGGCCAGGCGTTGTGGCAGGCACCTGTAGTTCCAGCTACTTGGGAGGCAGAGGCAGGAGACTCGCTTGAGCCCAGGAATTGGAGGTTGCTGTGAGCTATGATGTCACAGCTCTCTATCCAGGGTGACAGCTTGAGGCTGTCTCAAAAAAAATAAAAAAATAAAAAATCCTGGCTTTTGGGCGGTGCCTGTGGCTCAGTGAGTAAGGCACTGGCCCCATATACCAAGGGTGATGGGTTCAAACCCGGCCCCAGCCAAACTACAACAAAAAAATAGCTGGGCATTGTGGCAGGCACCTGTAGTCCCAGCTACTCGGGAGGCTGAGGCAAGAGAATCACCTAAGCCCAAGAGCTGGAGGTTGCTGTGATCTGTGACGCTACAGCACTCTACTGAGGGCCACAAAGTGAGAATGTCTC